>VDFB02103688.1:0-11568 GCA_007258455.2 Sequoia sempervirens | reverse complement strand
AAAAATCCTACTTTCCATGCCAGGACGAAACATATAGATGTCCAGTATCATTTTGTACAAGATATGGTGGAGGATGGAAAGGTCTTTTTAGAAAAAAGTGGATACTCTAGAGAATGTTGCAAATGCATTGACGAAACTAGTGAGCACAGACAAGTTCAAGTGGTGTGCCAGTTTGATGGGCCTCAATGCCCATGAATTTCAGTAGTTATGTTGTTTCTCTGGAGGTGTCAGTAAGATCTTCGTCAAGTGGGAGATTGTTGGAAAACGTGCCTCAATCTTATTGGCATGAAACTTCTGAAAGAGAAGTCGGTGAGACCCTCTGAATGTCTTACCGACTAGCAGTTGTGTTCTATTCATTTGAAATGCTCAGGTCGCCGAGGCGTTGTTTCTATCTTGCTGAAGGGAGTCATCGGCAAGACATTTCAATCGCTGTGATTTTTTCTATCTCTCTCCACCCGGGGAGAACTCTTGCCGACGGTTTGGTTTCTATTGGACATCGAGGAGACTCTTGGTGATGAGTGGCATCGGGGAGAGATGTGAACTTTCAAAATGACTCATTCCGACAAGATATGTCTCACCGACAGTTATTCACAAGGTTGTCATTGGGGAGACTCTTGGCCAAAAGGTTTGCACTCGGTATGATCTCCTGCCGATGGGTATATTACTTCGGTATGAACTCTTGGTGATGGTGTTTGTCTCGCCAACAGGCTGGTGCATTCGATATAACCTCTTGGCAATACGGTGGTCGCCTCGGATTGTTCTGCGTTCTATGTGATGTCTCACCGATAGTGATGGTCTTGCCGCATAGAAGCTACATGAATTGAATGTCGGGTGTGACCTCTTAGCGATAAGGTTTCTCTCACCGATAGGCAAGTGCTTTTGGTGAGAACTCTTGTTGATAGCACTTGTCTCGCCGATATATCTACATAGGATGAATTTGTGTTCGGTATGATCTCTCATCGATAGCGATGGTCTGGCCGATGGTTCTACAGTGGATATCGATATGATGTCTTAGCGATAGAGTGAGTTTGGAAGACAATTTTGGACTCGATATGACTCTTGCCGATGGTGGTGACTTTGGGTGACAACGATAGTCGGGTGTTGTGGCATCGGGTAGACACGGTCTAGTGTCTCACCGACATGCGACATAGTTTGAACACCTTGACTGAATGACTATCCTACGTGGTTTGTCTTCGACCAATCAAAGAAGCTGAATGTAAACCGCTAGCAATTGGACTGTTGTAGTTGTTCTTGTGAGGAAGATCAACAGACCATGAATGACATGGATATACTCAGTAATCAACGATGATAATCAATTCGATGAACAGTTTGATGTGTGATCAGTGTGTATGAATTAAATTCAGAAAGCATTGTAACTAGGATGTTCTATACAAGATTGATCAGGAAATTATGCTGCTGTAATTTGACATCAGAGAGTAAAGCCTGTAATCTGTATGTAATTTGTTTACTATAATACAAAGGGGTTTTTCTTGGTGTGGTGGGTTTTTCTCCTGTAAGGGTTTTCCCACGTAAATCTGGTGTTCATCTATGTATGTTAATTTATCTCTTTCTATTATTTCTTTCATGAGTATCTTAATTGAACTGTAATTATAAAATTTAAAGTCACCTCTAAATTCCTTTCCCCAGGTTTTGACATTAGGAGAGTTTGTTCCAAGACTCCAAGCCCCTTACACATATCATCTTAGAATCATATCCATAACACAACATATAGAGCATACACATCAAAAAAAAATAACATCACAACATCCATAATAAATCTCATTTGATTGTACATTATGACATCTATATAAATATATCCATCGCATGGAACACTCATGTAGGGCAGTGATGAAGATTGAAAACCAAGACCCCAAATTGAAGTGTTGATCTTCGTAACCACCACTCAAACCTATAATCTATTTAAATGAAAAAGGAATACTCATAGAAAAATATATGAAGTCAAAAGGTAAGAAATTCAATTGATTTAAACTTATGCAAGTGTGTGTAGAAATCTCTTGACATACCACATTTTAGAAATTATTTTGAATATGCAAACAACTTCCATTTATTTTTGAAAACTTTTACAATAGAAGCTCCCACCTTCATCTACAAGAATACAAGAGATTCAAAATTTTCCTACCAACAATACCATGCCAATTTTCAAGATAAAATCTCTAAAAATCCATTTGAAAAACATTAGGTCCTTGACCCCTTCCTACAACTTTTTTTCAATTTTCATCTTTTTACAAATTTCTTTCTTCTATAGCTAGGCATCGAACCCTCATCTCCATGCTGCTATAAATTGATTTCCAAGACACCATATCATGGTGTGGGAATCATCTAGAGGTAATTTCTAAATGTAACTCCCAAGTGCATTAAATGTACTACTCCTCCAAAGATTCCAACAAGTCAAAATTGCCTCCACTCCTCTATCCAGTGCCCAAAATGAACGTGCAACAATAAAGGGGAATTCAAAATGACCAGGAGACCCATGATGCATTTATTTGTAACAACCAAGACTTTGGAATTGTATTTTTCTTTTCCAACTTCACTTTTTTTTAAAAATCACCTTTTACAAATTTTGGTGTTAAATTTACAAAAAGAATTTGAAATTTGAAATCATTGCCTCCTATACCTTAGTCCCCTTCAAGAAATTAACATTTAGAGCATAAAATGCCAAACAAAGATCAATAATTTGAACAAAATTCAATCATGTTGAACCTAGTGCTCAAAGGAGTACCTACAATTTTTTAAAAAACTAAACAAAAATATTTTTGGTGATGCAAGATTACTTAACCCCCTAGATGATCTTGCATTAGACACCCAACATAATAAGAAATGTTTCATGAGTTGGAGACTCATGAAAATTTAAAAATTGTATGTTTATTTTTTATCCACTTGTCTTCTTTACCCATTTGATTTATCTTCTTCTTCACCTTAATCTGTACCTTTCTATCTCTTCTCCTTTTTCATTTTTCCTTTTTTTCTTCTCATAAATTTCATCTCACTACAAATTAAATTCTTCCATGGCTCATCTTCACATTATACTTCATCATCTCCAATACCTTCATATAAATGAATGCTAGAAATCTCATAGAAATCAATGAATTATATCTTTTCACATTCTTCACTTGCTTCCTCTTCAATCTCTTCTTCCTGTATGTTAACAAAATGAATCATACCTTGTTATTCTATAGATTGTAACCTCTTATTGTTATACCTACCATCTTCTCCTTCTCCACATTCCTCATCATTCTTTGCTACAACCTTTCCTCCACTTGTTGTCAATGCAAGCCACTCCTCAACTGCTATAATCTTGATTAGTACGTTATCTTCTTCTCTATTTGTTGCTACTCCTTAAATTTTATAATTTGTCTTCCTTTCTATGTTATCTTCTTTAAATTTCTGCCCCAAAATTTTCACTATTTCCATGTCCTTCAATAGACCAAACTTTGCTACAACTTCACTTCTTTTTACCTCTATAACTTCACTGTTACTCACTACAATAATACTATCATTTTCACTCATTTTAACATGCACAAATTTATATCTCTTTAACATCAAATTTTATTTCACAAATATCATAAAAATGACTATTTACCTATGTTATTTCTTGCTTCTCTACTACTGCCCAAACTTTTTCTTCTTGAATTTCTATTGCAATCTTGTTGTTCTCTTCTTCTACTTTCTCCCTTGCACTCAAATGTGTCATTTTCTTCAATATATCTACATCCTTCCAAGGACCAATCATTGCCCCAGCTTCACAATCACCTTCTTCAACATATTCCTTTATCTTTTCTACATGCAAATCAACATTAATATTTTCTTTGCAAAACTCATAAGAATGAGATAACACCTCTATTTTTGTTGTTGTAACTTCTCTTCTTGTGCATGCAACTTCACTTTTCTCCACTTTCATTCTTTCAACAAGACATAAATTAGCTACTATTTCTTTCTTCTCCTCACCATCTTCTTTATCTTTGCTAACTCTTGCAAAAAAAATATCTTTAGATAAAATGAAATCATTAAAATTATCATTAATTTCATGATCCATAGAGACCATTTTATCCTCTTTCTTTCTCCATTCTTTCTTTATGCTTATCTTCTTTTCTTTCTTTCTTTCAGCTACAATTGTGTGGGTTGATCCAACATGTTCTTCCTTCCACAACCTTCCTGTCATAGGATGGTAGCAATGCATATTTTCATCCTTCTTCTCATTGCCCTCTTTACCCATTGTCTCTATTTCATAAGAGATTTCTAGCTCTTCTCCTTCTTTTGGTTAGCATTCCACCTTCTCTTCAAAATTTTCAAATTTAAACCTTTCATTAGCCATCATACCCTTTTCATGTAATCTTTGTTCACACTTTATTTTAGCCTCTTCAAGTTCTCTCCTTTGCTCCATCTCTATCACGTCCAATTTAGCCTCAATGTTCTTTAATTCTATAATAAGCCATTTTGTAAACCTCTTTTCTTTCCACTCTTCCATAGGTAAAATCCTCATAGGAATTCTCATCACCCATCTCATCCTCTTCTTCAAAGACTCGCAAGACCCTCTGTAGTTACAAGTACTCCTTGCAACAAATTCACAACTTCTTTCAAAGCGTATGTGCCTACTTCTCTACCCTCTGTAGTCACAAGTCCTCCCTACAAAAAATTATTGAATGCAAAAAAGACAACTGAGAGGGGGGGTTAATCAATTGTAAATTAAAACATACAAAACCCTCATAAAAATTCAAATCCATATCAACTTAGTTAACCCTTAATTTGTTAGAATGATTTAGCATGAAAGAAAATAACAAAATTGAAACACATCAACACCATGCACAATAGAACACCAAATTTACACGAAAAACCCAAGAAGGGAAAAACCACAGTGAGGATTAGTGCACAATATAAAGTAATTACAACACCGAATACAAAATGCTCACTACCCAAAATAAATAAGGGCTCACTTCCAATGGCTCACTACCAGATTATAGAAAAGAAGAAAGAAGAATGTTACAATGAGAAATCCATCTCAATGGAACGAAAAAGATTAACCACAACATCACCAACACATTCACAACCTTCCTAAAGATTGTAGACACCATGCACAATAGAACACCAAATTTACATGAACACCTAAGAAGGGAAAAGCCACGGTGAGGATTAGCACACAATATAGAGTAATTACAACACCGAATACAAAAGGCTCACTACCCAAAACAAATAAGGGCTCACTTCCAATGGCTCACTGCCAGATTATAGAAAAGAAGAAAGACAAATGTTATAGTGAGAAATCCATTTCAATGCAACTAAAAATATCAACCACAACATCACCAACAAATTCAAAACCTTCTTGAAGATTGTAAACACCTTTTGCTCACTGCTTCTAGTAGTCTAACTCATTAAGGTCACACTGCACTTCACAAATTCATACTTCACAACTCTAAAATTCACATCACACACCTCACCACTCAATTCTCCATCAACTCATCACTTATTTATACCTTCTTCAACCTTGGAAACTTTCTCCAACATTAGCTATGCACCTCAACCGTGCAAGTTCAAAATAGGTCAAAACCAAAACATTCTTGCAGTGGAAAGGAATGAAGGCATACCACATCACACCTTAACTTGAACCTAAATCCATTCATACATGCCACACCACACTTCCACAATCAATGAAGAAAATATGCAATTAGTGTAAACACCTAAGGTCAGTCAAACCTATGTTAACACCATTAACATTTAAGTACACACTTCCTCAAATCTAAAGATGAATTTTGGACACCAAAATTCACTTGAACACAATATAGAATATTCCACAAACACCCTAAAAACTGAAAAATTCCTTTGCAACAACTTTCACTTGAAGAATGTACACACCCAGTACACTCAAACAATCTTCCATACTCTATAACTCAAGAAACCGACTTCCAAAGCACCAAACCATGAAATTTTTTGATTGTAGGTAGATATGATCATTATTAGAACAATTCCTCAATTGCAAGACCATAAACCAAATTGTGGAGAAATGTGGAGAAAAACCATTTCTCCTAGAAACCACTACAATATATTGTTCACAGACTAGTGAACACAACTCTCTTTGTACAAAAATCCAAACCAAAAATTTCTAAATATAAAACCTATGAACACCTTTGACCAACATATCCAAACTACACAAGAAGATCTTCAATACAAAAGAAATGTGGAGCCAAACTAAAATACCACTTTGTACACTAGAGCACCTCTACAACACACTATTTCCTCTTTTATTCAAAATTTCTCAAAATCACTTGGAAACCAGGCACCAGAAACACATGCTCATCATCTTCAACACTTCCTCATCATCACTAAATGAATAACATCCACAAATAGAAGCTTATCAAAGAAACGCTAGAGGTTGACACTAGTAACACTTACTAATGACAACATAATGCAACTAATCAAAGCATCACCAATTGACATTAATGACAACACAACCACAAACCTACAACAATCAACTCCCCCAATATTTTTGACATCAATGACAACACCAAATACTCATACTTGCAACAATCCCCCCCTTTGTCATTGATTTAAACACATTATGTGAAAAACATCAACAACCACAAACAACTCTAATCACCAACTCCATTATTCTCTCTCAGCTACACTACTCTCTCCCCCTTTCTTATCTGATTTTATTTCACCCCCTTTTACAATTGAGCATTTTTTACATTATCCTTCTCTCCCCTTTTGACATCAATGACAAAGGACAACATATTTTTATCTCTTTTTCCTTTTGACATCGAACATACATATTTTCTCTCTTTACTGCTTTGCATAATCCCCCTTAGGAACACATAACAATCTATCTCAACCATCAATCATTGCACATATCCTCTAACACATTTGAAAAAGGGAAAAAACAACTTGCACCAATTCTTACTCCCTCTTACTCCAACAACCAACAAAGCCACTACATACTCCCCCTGAGAGGTAGCCTCCAACATTAGTCCAAAACAAAGAGTGAATCTTGAAATCCATTGGATTGATGCATATCCTTATGCATCTAGTTCAAGGAAGGAGGGGTAATGACCCCTAACTTCTCTTAGAGATACTCAAAAGTATCCTTAGGAAGAGCCTTAGTGAATATATCAACAACCTAATTCTTTGTAGGCACATACTCAAGCTTTAATTCATTCTTTGCAACCTTCTCTCTCAAAAAGTGATATCGAATTGAGATATGTCTTTTCCTTGAGTGCATCACCAAATTATTTTCAATGTTAATGGCACCTATATTTTCAAAGAAGATAAAAATAGGTTCATCATATACAACTATGATATCCCTCAATGTTTGTCTCATCCACACTACATGTGTGCAACAAGATGCTATTACAATGTATTCTACTTCTACAGTAGATAAAGATACATAATCTTGCTTCTTGCTCAACCAAGACACCAATTTTCATCCATGAAAGGATGCACCACCACTTGTACTTTTCCTATCATCCACACAACCTACCCAATCAACATCTGTATAAGCACTAAAAGAGAAATTAGTATCCTTTGGATACCACAAACCATGTTCCAAAGGGCCTTTCAAGTATCTGAATATCCTCTTCACTGTTGCAACATGTGACTCTCTAGGATCTTCTTGAAATCTACCCACAAGACAAATTGCATGCATGATATCCGATCTAAAAGCAGTTAGATATAGTAGTCCTCCAATCATTGATCTATACTTGCTTTGATCAACCTTAGGAGATTCATCATTCTTACTTAGCTTGCAACCAGTAACCATAGGGGTACATACTGGTTTATAATTTCCCATTCCAAACTTCTTCAACATTTCTTTAACATAATTTGATTGTGAAATTAATATACCTTTTTCTATCTGATTTATTAGCAACCCAAGGAAGAAATTCATCTCCCAAAATATAGACATTTCAAACTATTTCTACATCTCTTATATAAATTTCTTGCACATAGCTTCATTTCCTCCAAAGATTATATCATCAACATACACAACCACAATCAAGATTTTATATTTTTCAACTTTGAAATAAAGATTACTATTTGTGGCACCTTTACTGATTCCTTGTTGTAACAAGTACTTATCCAGCCTTATACCAAGATCTGGGAGCTTGCTTCAATCCATATAATGTCTTCTTCAATTTTCAAACCATATTCAGTTTTTTTGATAACTAAAATCCTTCCAGTTGTTCAATGTATACCTCTTCTTCCAACTCACCATTCAAGAAAGGAGAATTCACATCCATTTGATAAACCTTGAAATATTTATCTGCTGCAAAATCCAAAAATATTTTGATATCTTCCATTCTTATCACTAGAGAAAATGTCTTCTCAAAATCTATTCCTTCTACTTGTGAGTAGCCCTTACACAAAATCCTTGACTTGTTTCTTACCACTTCTCCATTCTCATTTAGTTTTTTTTAGAATACCCACTTAGCTCCAATAACATTTTTGTTTGTTGGTCTTGGGACAAGTTCCCAAATCTAGTTCTTCTCAATCTGCATTAGTTCATATTCCATAGCCTTGATCCAATACTCATCCTTACATGCTTCAATCATTTTTTTGGGTTCAACTTAAAAAGTAAACATAGATTTAACCATTCTTCAACCATAGCAACTTTTATTCTTGTCAAAAAACCTTTGCTTTTTTCATCAATGATCTGATCTTTTGAATGATTCTTTTGCACATACTTAAGAGTCTTAGGGGTCTTTCTTGGAGCTTCTTCCTCTTCAATCTGAGCTTATTTTTTCTTACCTTCATCTATGTCATTTTCTCTGCAAGAGGGCTCACTGATTCATATCCATCTATCACCACAAAATTCTTCTACAAGTCCTCATCCACGTTGAAATTTGCACTTTCGATAATCTTCTTCAACCTCTTGTTGTAACACTGGTAAGATTTTATTCTTGTAGAGTATCCAAGGAAGATACCTTCATCAGATCTTGTATCAAACTTTCCTATGTTCTCTTCATCTCTTCTAATATAGCATTTTCTTCCAAACACTCTGAAGTATTTGAGGCTGGGCTTAACCAACACACTCTAAGGGTACACTCCTTAGATGGTTAGGCCCATTCCCTGACATTACCATATGCTATCATTTTTATGTTATCGCTTTTTTGGGGGATTCCGTTCGTAAACTTTGTATCTTTGTTTTTACTTTTAAACTTATTGTTTTACTTCCATGTTTCATTTGTGAATCAATATGCTAGTACATTTTCATATGCTAAAGAAAAAACATAGGACAACATATTAAAAGATAACTTTTCTATTATTCTAAGAGATATATTAGGCGTAAGGGAAAATTAATTAGAAATGTTTAGTTCTTTAAAAAATATATAAAAAGGGTGTTTAAATAATAGAAATTTTAAATAATTAATTGAAAAAATATTTTAATAATAGATATATATAATGAAATATGATGATGCCCTCTTTTTTAAGTATATAATAAAGATGTTTAAATAATATAAAATTTTATATAATTAATTAAAAAAAATTAATAAAAAATATATATAATGAAAGATGATATAAAATATTTAATAATAAATATTATATGTAATGAAGGATTTTGAAACAAATTTTATACAATAAATCAAATTTTCAATTATTTTTAATTTTTAATTTTTATAAATATATTTTTATTATGTTTTGAGTGTCTTTAACATATACATGATTTTCTTGTGATAACATATGTTTCTTATGATATTATATTTATATAATATTATTATCCTACTTTTAAAAATAATATAAATATACTAATTAAAATTGTTGATACAATAATATGCATATTTTTTTCATAGTATTTGATACTTTACTTTTGTTTACATAAGATTTATTTTTTACTTCACAAATATTCAAGAATTTTTTATTTTATTTAGTCAAGAGTTATTTTTACTCATAGTATTCTTTTTTAATTTGAAGGTCTTAAAAAAACTCTAAAAAAATAAAATAACCACAATCAATATTTGCCAGTACTGTTAATTGATTAGTATGACTTATAATTTTTAACATATTACAACAAAAACTAATTTCAATAGCACTTTTTAAAATGATTTGTGAAAATTCGAATTTAATATCATTTTCTTTCTCTTTTCTTTATTCATAAAAAATATAATTTAATTAAATTAAAAATATTAAAAATAATGATTCTCCCATTAGATTATAACCATACTTGTACCTCTCAAACTCTAAATAAATAATAGATATCTACAAAGACACAAAGTGACATGAAATTATCATATATAAAAATTGGAACACAACTAAATATCTAAAAAAATTAAATTAAAAATTATGTAATGTTTTATTTACTTAAGACTTATATATAATTGAAAAATAAAACTATAGAATTATTTAATTTTTTATTTACTTAAGAGTTGTTTTATAATTTATTTATTTATTTAAAATTATTTAAGTTTTTTTTAAAAAAACCTTCGAAGTAAATGATTTTTTTTATAAAATAACTCTTAATTAAATTTAAATGTCAATTTTTTAAACATACAATTGATCACCTACCTTATGATTTTCCATGGATAAATTAATTCATCTAATTATCCAATAAATGTTATGATGAATTTATTAGCAATGATAATATTAAACCCATCAAAGATGCCAACAAGTTCATGTGTTCCTTAATATCTCCCCCTTTAAGTTGTTTGGTTAATATAGTAGGAAAAGCTTCTACATTTCTCTTCACATGTCTCCAATTAACACTTGAATTCCATAATCTTATGGAATGATAAGTTTGAATTATTTCACCTTTTCTGTGATTTGTCCCATGATGCTAACAAATCAAACATGATAGAGAATGAAGTATAAGATATCTAATATAATACATATAGCAAAGCTCTTAGCTCCCTCTATTGAACTAGAGATATGGACATCATCCCAAACCTTCTTAGGGTTCAAGATTTTAATACTAAAATTTATTAGAGTTCTCCCTCAAAGTACACACTCATTAACATAATTATTTAGGATATCAATCTATATATTCTAACTCAATATTTTGAAGTCTGATGAATGCTTCTTGGAAAGGAACATAATTTTTAACCATAATTTTAAAATTTGATATTTTTTTCTCATTAAATTCATCAAGGTCAATATTTTTTATTTTTCAACCTTGAGAATTAATAAGGATTTATTTTCTAAGAATGTACCCATACCTTTCATCTTCTTGGTGGATTCCTCCAAAATACACTCCCTTTCACATTCTTGCAACATTGATTTTTCTTCTTCCTCATGCTCAACTATCATAATTTCTCATTCACATAAAGATTTATATAATCCTTGTTGAAAGTGATTGAATTTAATTTCTTGAAACTTATAGTTCTTTTTCTATACTTCTACATGGTTTGTTTATCATCCCTTTCTTGCAGATCTGGAATTATTCTTCTTTCTTTTGTTCATGCTCCATATTTTTTGCTAAGACCCTTTCTTATAGGTTTGAATCTAGTATACCCATAATTTTTTGATTCATGATCTATTTTTCTAGCTCTTTAGAAAAAAAATTTAACTCTTCTTTCAGGATTATCTCATTTTTTATTTGATATATGTGGCTTAACTCCTAGGTTCATT
>VDFB02103685.1:0-23217 GCA_007258455.2 Sequoia sempervirens | reverse complement strand
GAGTTGCAGTTTTACAAAGGTAAATATCATGAGTTGGTTCCTCCTGAGCGATGAGAGAGTTTTGTACAGTCTCATTCTCTCATATCTCATTCTTGGACTGCTAGCATGGGTGTCACACAACCATTTCCTGGAGATAGGAGAGATCTAGGTGCAGGTTTGTCGAGTAGAGGAGGTACTAGTTCCATGAGAGCAACAACATCTAGTGGGAGCTCGACATAGCATTTTGTGATGTTCCTTGGACATTGTGTATACACCTTTTGTGAGATTGAGGATGTGTTTCCCATGATACAGTGCCCTTTTGGATTTTGATGTATCTCATCCTACTTTTGGATATCCTTGTACACATGGACATTATGAAATTTTTGATGATATATGATATGCAACGATGATTATGATCTAAATGTTGATATGCATTTGATTTCCCTATTATGATATGCAATGTTGTAAATTTATTTAATTTCTATGTGATGATAATGATTAGGCAATGTGATGAATGTATTTATGATTATGCAATGTGATGTGATTTAGATGATATGTAATGCAAATGATTGAATGTGCATGACTTCAAATGTTCAAGGCCTTAAGCTTGAATAAGTGAGTTTGTCCAACTTCCAAAATTTGTGGGAAGACTATAGTAGATTGATCTTTTAAGCTTCATAACTCTAACATATTTCCCAACTTTCTTGGAAATCTAAAGAGACTCACTTATTTAAGCGTAGTGGATGACATAATTTTGATGTTGGAAATGATATGCAATGTATGTCCTTTATTATTTTCTTTAGTATTTTATGAGACAAATATTATGATGGAATGTATGAATATAAATGATGTGAGAATGTTTTCTAAGATATGCAAATGATGATGCAACTTATGTGCAACTAAATGAGAATGATGTTTTTTTGGTTAATGTCCAGTGTACTCAATCCATTAATAATAGAGATGACATCATTGTGAAATTGTTTCAACATTGAAAAAACCCATAAATACACATGCAATACTAACATGAATGCAGTCTAACTTAACTATGCAAATCTCGTATTCAAAATTTGTCATTTATATTAACCAATTTTTTGTGCTCTTTATCATCATTAGGCCTTTAAAATGTTGAAAGTGAGTACAAGCATCGATGGCATATTTTAGACCAAGATGACCTCAGTACTACTTTCATGATGTTTAAAAATTTCTCAAGTTAACACAAGCATCTAAGTATAAAACCGTAGATGACTTGGAGTATTGCTTCGTACAAATAGAATAGACAAGAGTTAATCTTTTTCCTATGCAAATTTAGAATGTCATCAGTGATACTTTGTTGCACACGTCTCACGACAACTTGCATAGTAATAATGATAAACTCATAGATAGCAGACAAAGAAAAATCATACTCCTTCCTTGCTCCTCTAGTTTGATACATCATTGGGGACTTGAGAGATATGATATCAAAAATCAAAGTAGAACAATTTGAACTTTCATGTTTAATGTGATAAACCCTTGATTCAGAAAGATCATCATCCATTTGAAGTTTGTGTTTGTTTAACGTTAGGAAAATCTCACATTTTAATTATTTCCCTTACTATCCAAATTAACTTAATAAAATTAAATCTTTATAAAATGGTGCAGGAAAAGAGTAATACTTTAATTACCTTCGACTCTCCAATTAAATGGAATAACATGCATCCATGAATCAAGTGTATCAAAACAAGGTTATGTCGTTTTAAGTTATAGCCATATAGTCTTACACAAGATTTGTCATATCATCAATGCATGCAAATTAAAATGTTGTAAAACAATAGAAAAATCATAAATGCAACCACAAGGAATCCATAACACAGAGATTTCATGAGTGGAAAACCCTCATAGGGATGAAAAACCACTCGTCAAAAGTGCCTTACTAGCTTATTGAAATACGTCATCGGCAGAGCCTTACTGGCTACAAAATCTCAATAGTTACAAGATGCCTTACAGGCAATGGCCATACTGTCTGATTGACAAAACCATTCATTACATAATTTTGGCTATCATAAGTGTCTCATATATCAAGGAGCATTGGAAATTCTTTTACTAATCACATAAGTCTACTCACATCATTTTCAAGTTTCACCGATGTATTATCCCTACATATGAAATTTAGATAGTACCAACATTGTCATGAAAGGCTCCCAAGTATAAGCAAATGGGATAAGTATACTGAAAGCCATAAGCCATACACATTTTGATTATAACTTCATAGAGAGTTCAACAATAAGTGAATAAAATTATAAAGGAATTAAGAATTTATACGTTCATATGCAAATAAAACACAAAATCAACTAAGTGAGGGAGTTCCAAAGTTCTCCTTACATACTTGATAAACCATGATACATGAGAGGAGTACCACCGTTAAACCTATTATTTAATAAGGTAAGGTACGGTTTATCATTTATTTATCTTTTATAAAATCCCCAATCTAATATGCATAGATTAAATTGCAATCTAAGTCTATATATATATATATATCAAGTGTCTTAAAATTAGGTCCCATTCCATATCTGATTCTCTAACTTTGTCCTCCTATAAGCACACCATATTTAGAATATTTTCTTCAATAGAAATTATTAAATATGATTGGCATTTAATTTTTTCCACTTTAATTTACTTTCCTTACTTTATTAACTATTTATTAAATATCTTTTCCTCCTGAGGTACACTTATAGTTACTTTCCAAGAAGGAATATAAATTAGAATAATATAATTAAAACAATATCATGGTACAATTAAAACAATATAAATAAATGATTGACACAATGCTACAACATTAATAAAATTGAATCCAACTTCTAGTACGTACATCTGAATGAAATGTATAAATATAAAAACCTTTCCTCAGTAAGGTTGACATATCAAAGCTTTTACTTAATACTTATTAGGGAATTATTAACACACTGCTATATAAAAAAAATGAGGAAGTATGCACAAAACTCTTCTGAGCTTGTTAAATATTAGAGCTTTTACCTATAATTAAATCTGTAGTATTTATGATATGAGGGGAGCCTTGAAACTGATGACAAAGGTCATAATGGAGAAATAGTGCATTTTTCTATCAGTTATCTCTAAATAGAGTGTTTTTCAATTTTAATGTACCAGGGAATTGTTAAGGCCATTATCAATGGAAAAGATGGAAGACACCAGCCATAAACTCTTCCCCTATTTTGAATAGACCATACCATGTCCCTAACTCATCTTCAGCCTAAACTTGTGCTTGACGTCCTTCTATAAACTCATATGTACATGGCAACCAAAGCCAATGTCCATTCGGAAGTACTTGGACAATAGTCCCAAGGTTAGCCGAGTGTTGAGTGCATGTCAACCAACACCATTTTCTATCTTGATCAGACCAACCAAAATGAATATCTTGAGTATTAGTTACTAGATAAACATGCCAATTCATAATTATTCATCATCATGATGATTGGGATAGAAAAAATTATAAACTATGAATATAAAGAGGCACCTATATACGAATGGTCCTACCACTCTAATTCTTAACTAAGGAGGAACATTCATGCGTAGGAAGATGGAAAGACACTGTACTTTATGTGTGGCCAAAGGAAGATTGAGGGATTTCCAAATGGTCTAAGGTTGACTCAGCATCCCATCAAAGATGAAGACAAGGCATTATCGGAAGTAACCATGCAAAGACACACGCTACAAATTAGTTTTCTATTGACTAAGCAAGGAGTAAATTACATACCACAGAGAAAAGATACTAATATCATCTGGTTCACAATACTGGTTCAAAACATACACTTATTTGGTGCCTTAATTCGCATCAAGGAGGTTTAGATGTACCCAAACAAAGTGAATGGAATAAGAAAGAAAAGATGTCAGGCGTGGTGTAGTTTAGAATAAGTGCTTTGAGGAAGACAAAGACAATAGAAATTCCCAGATGTGGCTAGATTGAAATCCAAAATATGGTACATGCAAATTGTGTGCCAGGGTATAATTCATTCTCAACAACACAAAGGCACATGCAAGGCTAAAGAATCATTGTCTGCCACCATAGGGCCGATTAACATAAGAGTTTGATTTGCTTATAGGTAGAACTCGTCGCAAATGAAAAAGAGGCTTCAAATTGCCATAAAATCATGCATTCGCAAGGCAGTTTAAATCACATAACTTCATAATATAATACAATCATGTCAATTACGGATTATGTAGCCTTCAAACATCAAACTGAATAATAGTACAACAACGTCGCTAGGGATGAAACTAAATTGAAGTCTAGCACAAAGCAAGAATTTGATGACAAACATAGAAAAGAGATGCCCTTCTGAGATACAAAGGTGGAAAAACAATTACAAAATAACTCCTAGCTAGAGACTTGATAAGTTTTATCAAAAGGTATAATTCCTAATGAAGTCAATTCAGAATGTAGGTAACCAAGGAAATGTTCGCTTCAATAGAATTTAAAACTAGGAGAAAATTAGAGGAACCTAGTTTTTCTCCGCTTGTCAGAATGAAGGTTGATGCAAAGCTCACCACCTTCTGCTTGCAACTTAACACACTTCACAATATCAATAGCACTGTAGAAGTCCAAACCCAAAAACCCCCAAAACCATAGAAAAAACTTCCCAAAATCAAGAAACATTCTCGGCTCCCAAGAAACAAGATTAGTTTCCTCAACAGCCTCTGGAATGAAAAATGCCCTTTAGTTCCCAAGATTTTGCATTTAGATAGGCTCCCTTAGCAACATAATCCATTTATGTAAATTTGAAGGTGATTCCAAGGCCGTGAAAGAAAATAAAAACTACAGAACAAGCATTAGAGAATGCAACCCACTGAACATCCCCATCATTTTGTTTTTTTTTCTATCCTTCCTAGTTCCCATTTTTTTGTCATATGTTGTCGAGAAAACAAGAAAATTGTGAAAACAATCGTGTGTTTCCGTTATGGGTTTTCCTTCATTTTTAAAGATTTCCAACCGAATCTTGAAATTAAATTATAAGATTCATTTTATTTTATTTATTTATTTATTTTTCCACATATTTATCCTTAGTAAATATTAAAGAAATACCATTTTAATTGCATTTGAAATAATTATCAATTGCAATTAAAGTAATTATCCTAAATAATAAGAATTATCATTTAATTAAAAATAATAATTAATTCTTTTATTTCCTTGCTCTTTTATTCCATTATTAATTAATTTAATTAAACATATGAATAATATACTCATTCACTAAATTAAATACTAGATGCCTTAAAATGATATTATTGAATTATAAATTACTCTTTTTGAAAATAGGGGTCGTGGACAATCAATAAGCTTGCAAACACAAAGAAGGCAATCTTTTAGCAGTCAATTACACTTGTTTTCACTATTGATTCTTATCAAACACATTTCATAGGCCAGCTACAATCATGATAATATGAAAGAAAAACCATAATCCTTTTATAGAACAATTATAATCAGAATAATATTAAAGGAATCATAATCAATTCATAGAGCAATTATAATTATCATAATGTGAAAGAAAACATTGCACTGTTGGTCAGATTAGCAACATCCATTATGCATATGCAGTTCCAAATCAATGAGGAGCCATATTAATATCTGCCCAAGGACAGTCCTATCATTATCTCTTTCCTACTGACAGTGGCTATCATCAAGTTTACAGAGATTTGCTAAAAAGATAATGCTTACTTAATATATTAATCAGGATTTGGTTATTTCAGAAATGCAGTGGTCTTCATGACTAGACTATGCTTGATTTTTACCTAGGATTTGCATATTTCGTTTCAGATATATTGGATAGAAGCAAGTAAGAATTACACACAGCACAGAAGCAACACAGATCGGCCTATGGAGACAATTTATTTAAGGAAACTAGGAATTGTTGCATTGGGTCATTTTACTATTGTCATATCCAGGATGATTAAATATTAATGCTAAGTGAGAACATCACCTGGCCTGCTGTGACCCTCTACGTACTCCAACGCCTTTCCCTTGTCCTCTACCTGCTTTGTATCCTATTCCTTCCCTCCTTTCCTCATCGATTTCACATCCTTATTTATACCCTTGAGAATGGACAAGTGGTGTCCTGTCTTTGGAATAAAGGCGTCCTTTTCTCGTATCCCTTCATCGAAGTTTTGATAATAATTCTCATTTTATAATTCTTAACATAAAGTAACACCTTAACTTTGAGTTTGAGTCTTTAGCGATGCCTACAAGGTCAGAATATGCTAGGATCCGACTTTGACGTGGGACCTTGGAAAGCTTTGACTCCCCGAAATGTATCTCTACCCAATATAGCACTCAAGGCATCGACGAGATTTATCCCCTTTTACCTCCGCCATTGGCTGATAATGTTCGAAGCTTTTTCTTTCCCCGTCCCTCACATACAACGTAGCAGCGGCTGGGAACTGTCGTTGATTCTCACCCTTCTAACCATCAATAATAAAACGGTGTGCTAAGGTTTGAACAGTTAAGAGGACGATTGGTATTAGTATTATATCTCTTTTATCCATCATAATGATAATCGTTTAAGATTTATGGTTTCGTATTTTATATTTAATTTTAATATCTGATATGATTATAATATTTAAATGGTTCTACATTTCCAATATTTATAATATTGTATTGACACCCTAATTATAATATTATTCTGTGATAATTATAAATAAATTACTAATATTTAATTATGCATTTTGTCTTCATTTTACAAATAATATCAGTGATATAATATTATTATTAATAATATTTAAATTGCATTTCTATAAGTTAGAATATTGGGATCGCTTAGACAAATATATAGCCGAACCCATACTAGTACCCGAGGGGGGGAAAAAATTCTGCTATACCATTAAAATTCAATACTTGTACCGGCCCGCAACTTAGTCGCTGTACAATGTTTCAAAACTTCCCATTGAAATGTTCTGAATGATAGCAAACTGGCCAAACTCTGCTGCAATAGAATGATCTCGATAGCATAACTACTTACATTCATTTTCATCTCAAACAGTAGCTGCAAGTTAAAGTAGTGCCAAAACCAGTCCATGCTAATTTTATGTTTTAGTTCTTCAAATGAATGTTGCTGATTTTTACCTCAAGTAAGAGTCTTAGCACTTGAAATGGAAGGAAAAGGTGTTGTTATTATGGAGAATGAAGCTACAAACTCCAAACATAACTCCCTTTGGATAGAAGTACAAGTAGGCTAGGAAGACATGGCTTTCCCATTGCAGTTCCTAGGATGCAATTTCGGATGAAGCTTCTAACATGGCTCATTTATATGATCATTCACATCACAACCCCATAATGATTTTTAATTTCTTCCTTTGCAAAAGTAGTAGCATTACATCTACCTTTCCATTGGCATCCCCCCTTTGGCTTTGGGACCATGCTATTGATTTGAAGCATGTGAAGAGATTAATGGGCACTTCTTGTCCATCTCAAGATTATGCGCTTATAAGAATGTCTCCTTTGTATCTTTAGGTTTGGCCATCAAGACAGACCTCAGATGGCTATGAAGTTCTCCAACATATTTCATCAGGCTTTCATAGTCTTGAATGCCCTCTATTTGAAAACTTGCTTTCTAAGATCAGTAGTATACTCCTACATCACTTGACCAAGACTTTGCTGAAAGTATTTCACTTAGTAAAATGTTCCTCCTTATAAAAATATGATGAAATCACTTCTTGATTAGCTTCTTAAATTCATCTTGTTCAATAATTGATGACAATTATTGCAAAGCTAAAAAGAATGAGGATAACTCTCATGATAAGTGAGTGTATGACTAACAAGATTCAAACATGCAAAGGAAATTTGTTGCGCTTCACTAATGCTATGCAAACTGAAATTACCTCTAATTGTGAAAGCCAAACTCTAGTTTTTGCCCTGAACTTGAACATGCTTGTCTCTTTTCTTGCCCTGGGAGATTCCATGGCAATCCCTACCTTGCTAATTAGTTCCCTCCATGGTCTTCTATCCCATCGGCATCTCCACTCCGAATCGGAGATTCTTTGAAACATCCACTTCCAACTTTAGCAATCTCTTCTACCTAGTTTTATGTATTTTTCCCATTTTGGCCCATGCTTCTTGTTACTTCTTTATTGTACCTCTTTGTAGTGTAAGATTCCCGCTCACTTTATAACAAATTAATTCTTTTCTCTGCAAATCCTAATATGTTTCCAGGCAATGAATGTTGACATACAGTTTGATGTATCCTTGGCAGTCATTTCAGCAAACAGTTTGGAAGTAACTCAGTCCATAAATTTCGTGATTGGAATTTCTTGCAAATTATTCAATTCTTCAAAAGTATTACTTCATAGCTGTTATTTAATTCGGTGCACACAAGACGGCAATTTGGCTAGCTCTATTCATTTCATTCATTCATTCTGAGGTGAACATTTTATCAGTAGTTGGTAATGAATAATTAAATATTATCGTTTCAGAATGCAAATATATATATATATGATATTGCTGACCTTGTTTACTAGAAGAATCTTTGTTTTTGGAAGAGCTGGAAGTAATTTATCGTCACCTTTTTGCTAATCACTTGGATTGCTATAATGACATTGTTATATAATTTCCAAACACACGACTTACACGATTAGTGAATGCATTCAATTTGTGCCTCAAGACCTTCAGTACTCTTTCTTTATTGGCTGTGATAGACATATATTGGTACGACAGTCTAAAAGCAAAGCTTAAGTTCCAGCATGTCTTAATTCCAGTCCATGATTTATTAACCTCTCAAAAATGATTCGTTATCTTCAAAAAGACTCCCAATCTTAACGATGTTAGGCGGAAGTTTATTATTGGCAACAGACAAAGAGAATGACTACGAAACATCCACGATTAAGAGATTTGAAGATTCATTTAAGCAACCCTTGCCTTGTCTTATTCCCACATCAACTTTTCCTTGTTCGCTGGCCCCCGTTTCCTTAGTTCTGGTGATGCTAAGAGCAAAGCCGATTCCTTTAACTTTGTCGGCACTTGGTATTATAGTATCGGATGAGGTATGCATATTGGCTTAGAAACCACATCGTTCCCTCTAATTTCCTTGCCACCAATATTGAAACCCATATCAGGCGGCATTAATTATACCAACCCGACTACTTGTTTTTCTATCGGCCTATATGATGTGTGATGGCTGCTCAATAATAACTGTGCTTCTAAGTCTCGATACTACTGGCTTTGGACGACACTTAATGTAGCGGCTTCCCTTTAATAAGGAGCGGCGGACTTCTTACCATGACACGTGAACTTGCCCGACTCCCTATTGCCTGCATTAGACTTGTATTAAGTTTGCACGATGTCTTTCCTTTGTTCACGATTCAGGTAAAGTAGTAATATTGTCGGCACCTTAGGGCATTGGTAAATATTACTAGAATCCTCCACCGATGACACTATGATATATGGAACTCTCGTTGGTGAGATTATTTTTAACCCGATGGCATGGGAATTATACCGGCCTGTGAAGTAAGAATGTACGGCAGTTCTTTAAGGTAACTCAGCAAACACCAAACTCTATAATACCTCTGTATAAGCTCTGGGTCACGGTAATAGATGGAAGAACTGAATAATATGAAAAATGGAAACTATAAAATAATATTTCATCACTTCAATTTACAAATCTGGAACCTCTGCCAAAAACCCAAAAACTCAAACTCTGAATTCTCATTCAATATTTGAAATTTGTCTTCACATCATACTTCTCAATATTTTTATTATATGTGAATCCAATCCAATGGATTTACTGTAAATGGATTTGGGGTTTCCAATCTAGTGTTTCTATCCTTAAGTTTTCAAGAAGTCAAGCTCTCCAAAATTTTTATAATAATTTTTTTCCAAAAAATCTCAATGAATTCATTTCTGCTACTTTTTATAGTCTACTAACTTTACTTAATAATTGTACATATTATTTTATAAAATCATTTTAATGTCCACAAATATTATTTCAAGACAATTTAATATTTAATTAATTAAATTAATTCAATAATGACTATTCGAAAATTGAGAACATTACATATAGATACCTTTTGCTGTAAATGAATCAAATCACCTTCTCTTGCACTAACTGATCTAATCGAAAGACATATGTTTGCAAAACTAATCACACCACACAAAAGAAATAACCAAATTTCTCTGATTCCAAATCTGATCCAAAAGTAGGGTAGATATTCCATTCTTAATTCACCAACACAAATCCTAGACATATTAACATTAGTTTCGCTATCCCATTCCTAATTCACCAACACAAGCTTTAAACATATTAACATCTAATATGACTGATTTTCATTGTTCTGTTAATATTCACTTATGAATATAATGTATCCATGGAATTGTGATTCTGAAAATTAATGTAGTTGTATACAATGAAATTAAGCGAGTAAAAGACTGGAACAACAAATGGAAAGGGGTTTCAACATAATAATTTACTTTTGAGAAACTCAAGGTGTGAAAACTCCAAAAGGTGAGATGTGCCTCCTTTTCTGTACTGTCATCATGCAATATTTTCAAGCCAATTGATTTAGTGAAGCCTCCAAGAGCAGTGTGGGACTTTTGCAACACTACTTAATGCTCTACGAGTTTTCCTAGCTGTGAAAACTTGATTAAATAATTCGTTTCACTATTCCACTTAGTTGTACATGCATCCTACAACTCTATAATTGAGGAATGCATGACTCCAAAGGATATATCTATACAAATGTATGAACAATTGAATAGGATACACACTCCAAAATAGAAAAACAACCAACGATATTAAAGGATAAACATTTTTCCTTCGGTTTGGATACTTGAGTTTGTAATATTGTCTTATATGGGGCAAGTTCGGCTGCAGCAGAAATTGATGTACGGGTTTGGCTGCAGTAGAAGCTGATGTCAAGTTTGGCTGAGCAGAAATTGTTATACGTTTTTGCCGCAGAAGAAACTAATATATGGGTTCAGTTGCATTACATTAGAACTCGTATCCTACAATTGTTTTCACAGATGCGAGTGAGATTTTGAATTCATCCTTGAACCTTATTGTACCTTCCTTTAGCCTCTTTCCTGCTTATGTACTTCGTTTTCCAATTCTTCTTCTTGGGGTTGTGTGAGCAAGTCACCTCATTAGCTGATTATTAAAACTATGAGATGGGTATGATTATACCAATCAAACTGAGCTATGGTATTCCTCATAACTAAATCGCAAGTCCAATATTGAATTCCATGTTAGCCTGGTCAAAAGACCTTCCTTCTTTGTGATCCTCTCAAATTCTATGGAACTTTGCCTCAACTTGTGGGTATCATTTATATTTATTTTTCTCCTTTCGCAGGCCACAACATGCTTTATAGTTGTTGGAACTTGTAGTGCAATTTTTTTTCTTCTTTGCCAATTCTGCCAGCTTCTTTATATTCTCCACAATCTTAACATCTTTTGAAGTTCTCACATTCTTTCTATTTACCTGTAATTTACAACATGTCCTTTAAATCTTTTTTCTCAGAGCATTGGCAGCCACGAGCAATGGTAAAAAGGGACCTTTTGACTCCATATTGTTCAGGCAGAAATTTAGCACAACATGTGTTCCTTTTCATGTGACATACAAAAAAGAAGATTGCTAAATACTAATTTAACTATTTAAGAAGTTTCTCCTAAACATGACCTTCCTAATTATATTATAACTGAAAAAGATGCAACGTTCACACATTTCTAGACAGATTTTTTCAAAGCTTCTTTTGCACTAATGAATTTGATTTAAATAATGGTGAGCAACCACAAAGAAATAGTCAAATCAAAGGAGGACATTCTCCAATGATGTATGATTAGAAAACAGATCTTGTAGGAAGAAAGAGTCCCACAACCAAGGTTCACGAGTTCATTAAACAGAATTTTCTATCATTCTTTCTGTCAATTTAGGCATAAATCTTTCAAGTGGGATGATCCTGGATCTTAATATTGAAAGACTAATCAATAATTCATGAGCACAAAGGGATTGTCTTGCTTATGGACATTATTTTAGCTTCTATACTGTATGGCTTTGAATCTCCATTGTTTTGAGTTCAATACTGAGCTGATGTTTAATCTGTTTTATCATTTGCAGATTTTGTATCTTGTTCACCAAAATGAGTTCATCAAAACAGTTGGACGCAGATCTTGGTTCAGTGGATTTATAGCAATGCTTTCATACCTTATTTTTGGATCACTGGCACCAATTACCTATGGCTTCTCTTTCCAAAAGAGTGATGAAATTGTGTATAAACTCCTTGCAGCAAGTTTAGTATCTTTGATTTCTATCATCCTGCTTGCTTTGGGGAAGGCTCGAGTTGCTGGAGTCACTACCATAAAGTCTTACATTAAAATTGTCATTCTGTATGTTGTTACTGGTTTTTGGGCTTCTATTATTGGTTTCTTTGCAGGCAAATATATTAAGAAGCTGCTAGAAAAGTGGGGATTTACAACTGATTGAGGATGCCAACAATATCCTGTTCCAACAGTTGAACTACTGTTGCCTAGAACTCTCATTTTCTGTCTGTTTTCTTAACCAATTCTGGGCCAGTTAAAATTCTTAACCAATATTAAGATTATTTTTAAAATTGACAAAGAATCTTAATATAGATATCCAATCTCTATAATGTGATAATCTATACAAAAAATTCTTAGTGGTGAGAGGGCTGTACCTTAGGCCTTTGAACTTGATTAGAGTTGTTAAAAGGTGCTGTCTCTAGGTAAGAATGAATTCTATGGGAGGCAATAGAGTGGGAGACGTTAAACTAAAAAATAAAGTTTTGACATTTTTCTCCCTTCTCAATATGAAAAGATGACAGATCTGTTGTCAAAAGAACATATAAAGCAATTTGAGAGTTGATGGGATTTTTTTTCACTTTAAAAGCTATTAATCTTTTAAAGAGGATGAACGTTTTGAATCATCTAACAATTTTTTTGGTATTTGGAAGTCCTATTCCAACTTTATACCATAGATTAAAAGTATCAATTTTTATTCAATTTAATTTTTGAAAATATTTTTATTATTATTTTAATGATATCTTTGGCTCTCAAAGAAGAAAAAATGAGTTTTGTCCTTGTGTCAAATGGTTTCTTATTTCTATCTTTGGTTCTCTTGTTGATAGGTAGTTGATATATGATGATAGTGTTGAAAACAAGGTGGAACTAAGCTGTAATATTAACATTTGTATGTGTATTCAAATTTGAAAATAAGAATACCAAATCTGATTTAATGTATGTGATTGCACATTCATCACAATAGAAAAATCAACAAACAAATATAGCACCAAATTTATGTGGAGAAACTCTTTCGGAAAAAAACTCCACATGAGAAAAGAGAGATACACCACAATACACTTCCTTGTTGTTCTCCTACAACTCGGATGTTTCCATACATCTACAAATAACACAAGATGCAACTACCATCTCAAGGCTCCAATTTATAGAACTTGTGGAAGGCAAAACCATAGTGGTAAACCGAAACAAGAGGTGTTGAAATCACTTGTAAAAACCCACGCCCTTTTCTTGGAAAACCAAGAGTCATGATAATAAATTAATTAAATGTGCAAAAGGCTTCAACATGGGCGCCTAACCCATAGCCCCTTCAACTTCTAGCATTTAGGATGCTCTGGTGACTATTTAGCTTCCATGTGGCACACCAATGGACACCTACTTCCCTCCAAACTTGGCTCCCCACTCAAGACTCTTCATATTCCCAATGTGCATGCCTATGAAAGAGGTTTTTGTCCTCTAGTGATGTGTAACCTCCACCAATATTAATTTCCCTCTTGAAAATGCAATTACAATATGCCAATATTAAATACATTGAGATAAATAAATGACATAGGTTTGCAATGTAAATGTCACCTAAGCTAACATTATCCCATTTGACATTATACATTGCAATTACATCCAAGAGATACAAATAATAAATTAGTTCAATGATCAAGGCCCATGGCCTTCCTGCACCAAGAGAACTTATCCTTGGTCATTAGCTTTGTGAGAGAATTTGCAACATCATCTGAAGTGTCAACCTTATCAATCGAGACTTTACCATTCTCAACCATCTTTCACACAAAGTGATACTGAATATCAACATGCTTAATATGAGCATGATACATAAGATTTTTGGCCAAGAAAATAGCACTTTGATTGTCACATCCAATCTTCACTATCCTGCAATCAAAACCAATGTCATTACCAAGTTTTTGTAACCATATTGCCTCCTTAGAGGCATGTGTAGCAGCCATGTACTTTGCTTTAGTAATGGATAATGCAACTATAGGTTGCCTCTTATTCATTCAACTCATTGCACCTCCAAAAAAAGTAAATACATAGTCATTAGTGAACCTTTGAATATCCAAGTCACTTGCCCAATCTATATCAACAAACCCTTGTATGTCCAATGAATTGACCACATCATCAGTACCATGATAAACCAAACAATAATCTAAAGTATCATGTAAATATCTAAACCCCCTCCTAACAAAAGTCCAATGCTCTTTACCAGGGTTAGGCATAAACATACTTAGTACTCCCACGGCTTGGACTATATCATGTCTAGTGCAAACCATTGCATACATTAAAATACCAATGACACTAGCATAAGGAACCTTACACATATCCTCAAAATCATCATTAGAATTAGGACACATCCAAGCTCAACTTAAGACCAACTAGAAATGGAATATTAACTGGCTTACAGTCATGCATATTAAACCTTCATAAAATTGTATCAACATACTTACTTTGACTTAACCAAAGCTTTCTGTTAGCTCGATCTCCACTGATTTCCATCCCAAGAATATATTTTGTAGCCTCCAAGTCCTTCATATCAAATGTGTCATAGAGTTGTTCCTTGAGTTCTTTAATCATCACCTTATTGTTACCCATGAACAACATATCATCAACATATAAGACAATAATTAAAATTTGATCATCAATAACTTTAATATAAACACAATGATCCCCTTCACTCCTAAGAAAACCCAACTTTAATACAAAAATATCAAACTTTTGGTACCACATCCTGGGCGACTGTTTTAAACCACCCAAAAATCTCTTCAACCTATTGTATAGGAGTGAATTTGCACCCCTTAAGCAAAATACCCTTATACCCTTCCTCACTTTAGAAAACCAAATTTGAAGGCTAAATTCCACATAAGCCTGCTATCTTCATTCCACTTGGCGACCGTTTTGTGCGTCGACAGAGGAATAATTGTTGGGGATGCCCGCGCGACACACAAATGTCTACACGACATGCTTATGTCCCTGCGTTTGGAGCCTATAGAGGCATTACCCTTCCCATTGGAGGTCGATTTGTAACGCCTTCTTCAACTAACAGACCCGAATATGGTCATTTTCTTCATTCTCTCCTTCAAATCCAGTCTTTCTTCATGCATTTCATCTTCTTCACAAGTCCACACAATCTTTTAAGCATTCATTTCATCTCTCCAAGCCATCCTCTTGCATTCTCAAGCACTTTTAGTAGCACTTTGCACTCCATAGCAGCAATAACAACACTGTCAACTCCATTGAGCAAGTGTGGAACCAACACCATTGCAACAGGGGCTTGAGTCCTCTCATTTTCTCCTCTATTAGCTAGTGAGCTCTTGGTGGAGGTGGTAAGCTTTCTACTCCTCTCCTCTATGATTTGGTTGGGTAACACATTACTATTTTGTAGTGTTATTTTGTTATTTACTTCATTTCCTTCTTTATCATATATTTCTCCATTGTCGCAAACTTGGTTGTCAATGGAGGTGGAAACACCAAAACGGATTGTGTGTAGGTGGATGTGCTATTTGGAGCTAGCTAGCGAATGAGTACCTTTGTGAGATCATTCTTGCCACCCTAACTCTTGTATATTTACTTTATCATATCCGTTCATATCTTGTCTACTTCATAGCTTTGTTTTGGCCCTTTGGAAGTAATTAGCTAGGTCGTTAGTCTATTTTCTAGTGGTTAACCTTTCCTTTTTTAGTCCTTTCCACATGGCTAGTACTGAGAGATGCCAACCTGTGTGTTGTGATCACGAAACTATGTCTCGAGCGAGAGAGCTACAAGGCAATGTTGAACCCGAAAAGCTCGCCTAGCCCCATTCCGAGTTTTGGGTTTGCGAGTGATTGAGGGCCTCGTCCTCATCATTCTCGTCCCTCATTTCAAAACACCCCTTTTAGCTAAGGTAAGTTAGGGCAACCTTCCGCTCTTGGCTCTCCATGACTTGGGGTCTTGAACGTGGTTGGTCCCCTCTCTTACACCTGCAAACCAATTGTTCTTTCCTTTCACAACAAAACCATCTAGTTATCACATATATATTTCCTCGTCAAGGTCCCCATGCAAGAAAACAATTTTAACATCCATTTGCTCTATCTCAAAATCACAAGCAACAACAATAGATAATAGGAATCTGAGTTAATTTTGCAACAGAAGAGAAAATTTCACCAAAATTAACTCCCTCTCTTTGGGAGTAGCCCTTAGCCACTAATTTGACCTTGTACCGCTCTAATCGACTGTCTGTACAAAAAAAAAATTAATTACCCTCTTGCTTCCAATGGGCTTACTTCCTTTGGGTAAACTAGAAAGATCCCAGGTGTTACAACTATCCAAATCCATCATCTCCTCTTGTGTGGCTTGCAACCAAGACTTACTTTCCTCTAAAGAGAGAGCCTCCCTAAAAGATATAGGTTCATCATTAGTACACAACAAAGCAAATACTCAACAATAATTTGATGAGTTATACTTGTCAACTAGATTTTGTTGCCTTGTGGACCTCCTCAAGGTAGGAGTAATGGGATCTACATGTTCTTTTGTGTGCTCATCCTACACATCCTCTGAGCTATCTGAAATCTCTTCTTCTTCTCCATCCTTAGATCCATCTAACTGTTCTTCCACATGTGCATCTTTTTGTTTCTCAATCTTTGTCTTGAAGAGTACTGTCTTTGTCTTATCTCTCTCCTTTGGTTTTTTTTCTCCTGAGTAAACTCTAAATTCCCTAAAAATCACATCTTTAGATGAGATTATTTTATGGGTTAATGAATTTCAAAGTTTATAACCTTTTACATTCTCACCATAACCAACAAAGACACATTTTTTTTATTTTGGATCCAATTTAGATTGCTTCTCTTGAGACACATGAAAAAAAGCCTCACAATCAAAGACCCTTAAGTGCTAAAAACAAAAGGCTTTCTACCTATCCACAATTCATAAGGTGCTATATCAACAAGAGTTGAACAAGGAGATCTATTATTCAATAACAAGAAGTACCAACATCTTTTTCCAAAAACATTTATCAAGCTTAAAGCAATACTTAACATATTCCTAGCTCTTAACATTAAGGTTTGATTCATTCTTTCTACTACCCCATTTTGTTGGGGAGTATAAGGAGTTGTCTTTTGTCGAACAATACATACATGCATACAAAATTCATCAAATTCTTTGGAACAATATTCACCCCCATTGTCAGACCTCAACACTTTTATCTATAATCTATAATTTATTTTTCAACTAAGGCATTAAATTCCTTAAACTTAGAGAAAACTTCAAATTTAGAATGCATAAAGTAAATCCAAGTGTATTTTGAGACATCAATGAAAGAGAAAATACCGAGATTTACCCAAAGAGTCAACATACACTGGTCCACATACATTCAAATGAATGATCTCTAATAATCTCTTTGCCTTATTAGTTCCACTAGAAAACGATTATCTATTTTACTTTCCAAACACAAAATGTTCACAAAAATCATTTTTACCAACAAAATAATCAGAAATACAGTCAACAACTTTTTGTTCAAAATAGTTTAAGTATTTTTTCACCTACGTGACCCATTATATGGTGCCACAACATACATGTATTTTTAGTATCAATTACATTGGTAGAGTTACTTAAAGTAGAGGCATGTAGCCTAAACAAAGTCTCTAACTATCACTAAACTCTCTTACCAACCTGCAACCAAACTTATCGAATGTCACATGGATTCTAGAATCATTCAACTTGGACACTTAAAGTAAATTTCTTGCAAGTTCTGGAATATGCAAAACATTATTAAGAGTTTTAATCCTCCCATCATTGAAACCCAACTTTACCTTTCCCTTACCAACAATCCTCTTTGTGTTGTTGTCACCAAGGAAAACTTCTACTCTATCCTATTCTTTGTAATTAGTAAACCACTCCTTGTGAGGAGTCATGTAATAAGAGCAATATTAATCAATAAGCCAAGCATCATCACTAATAGTGTTAGCTGAAATAAACAAAGCATCATAATCATCATCAAGGGATTTTTTTGTAGAGGAATCAAAATTATTTTTCTTATTCCTACATTCCTTCTTCACATACCCTCTTTTACCACAATTCCAACGCTTTACTTTGCTCTTTTTGCAGGTTTTAGAACGTCCTTTAGACTTATCCCTCTTATTATCCCCTTTAGGCCCTTTCTCTTTGGACCTACCCCACACATGCAAAGCATCTGGGGAGCTCACAGTTATGGACTTTCTCTTCATCTCCTCTGAAAGAAGTATGGAGATTATGGTGTCCATATTTGGTTCTACATTACCACTACTTATGGTAATAATTAAAATTTCTCAAGATTCGGGCAAAGAACAAAGAAAAAAGATACATTTACCTTCATCTTCAATTTTAACATATATGGATGCAAGTTGACTTATAATCAGATTGAAAGCATTTAGATGATTTGTTATAGGGACACCATCTTTCATTTTTAAAGAATATAAACATCTTTTGAGATATAACTTGTTAGACAAACTTTTAGTTTGATAAATATCACATATCCTTTTCCACAACTTATATGTGGTATCTTCGATGGAGACATTCAAAAGGATGGAATCCGTAAGACACAACCAAATGGTTCCCGGTGCCTTCTTGTCTAAAATTTTTCCAATCTTCATCACTCATTGTAGCTAGTTTACTTTCATGTGAAACTGGCAACCATTGATCTCTCTCTTCTAGGAGATCCTCCATCTTTAATTTCCACATATCGTAGCTTATTCCATTGAACTTCTCAATATCTTGGCAAGAGGTAGAAGCCATGGTATACAATCTTCTTCACAAATCTGCAATACACCACAAAAACAAAAGCTCCCACTGCAGCCAAAAAAACCTTCAACACTTAAGAGAAAGGTCTGTTCCCTTTTAAACATAGTCGTTAGCTTTGATACCAAATGTTGAAAACAAAGTGGAACTAAGCTGCAATATTAACATGTATGTGTATTCAAATCTGAAAATAAGATTACTAAATCCTATTTACATGAATGTGATTGCACATTCATCACAATAGAAAAATCAACAAACAAATCTGACACCAAATTTCCGTGGACAAACCCTTTTAGGAAAAAAATCCACACAAGAAAAGAGATATTCCCTATGATATTTCTATTTATCAATGTGACTCATGATTTAACTTCAACTTGCTTCATCATCACTTCCAATGATGAAACAAGTAATGCATATCGTGGATTTCCTATGGATGTCTTCAATGATGAAACTAGTTCTATAATTTGACTTTTATTTTATTCCAAATTCCCTAATAATTCCTCTTGAATTTCTCTAGGGTTTGTTGGAAGGTTAGGATGAGATGGGGGTGATATAAGAATCTCTTTAAACATTACTTCAAATATATTCTTTTGGGGGTTGGGATTTATAGGAGTTGGCATAAAAGTAATAATATATAAAAATGTTAAATTTATGAAAATATAATAACGATTTTCTTAAAAAAACACTAAAATATCCACTTTTTACCTCTCCTTTAACGTGGCATTAGAAAAACAATTGGCGTAGGGTTCAATTGTGTAAAATGTAATTATCACATTTTTTTTCAAAAACTCACCCTATTAGTCCTAGACATGGCTATGAATGGGTGGTCAACCTTTCTTTTTTATTTTTATAATGCCAAAATATGATCGCATTTTATAAACAACAAATGTGACCATTTTTATGGTTTTCAAAACATGATCATTTTATAAACTACTTCAACTTGTGAATAATGCAAACATGTTATAGCCAAAATGAGGGATTCAACTACTTTTTTGTCCCCCATTTAGTGCACTTACCCAAATGATTTATACAATTGTCATATTATATATATTCAATAGTGTCTATATTATAATTTAGACAATAATGTTACAAATATTCAAAAAAAATGGTGGGTGGAAATAGTCACACCCTTAAAATCTAAATAGGACTATAACCCAAAGAAGAGAACATTATCACAATAAAAACAGGCAACTAAGAAATGAGAGCAAGAGTAGAGGGAGGATCTAAGCCATTTGGTTTACACCATACATTTGCAAGGTCCTTGAAGTGTCCATAGGAGGGACCCATCCATCCTTGCCATATTTAAAATTATCATCTTGGTTGTCTTCATTTACAACAAGAGCATGAGAAATACTAAGAGCCAATCAAGGAAATTTTCCAAATCTAGCCAACCTACATTCCCATCACCAAGATGTGATTTAGAAGAAAAATGATGGCTAAGAGGTCATGACCAATCTCACTGAGAATTATCTATTCTTATAGGAGGGGGAAAGGCTTGAGAATGAGCATCTTGATTGCCATGAGTTGACTAAATACCTCCTTGACAACATTGAAAAGGAAAAGATCTGTACCTTTAGAGGAGGTGGGTGTTAGAGGTGCTTGAGAATAGTAGAAGGGGCATTACTCCAGTGGTGTAGAAAATATTATGTAAGCAACCTCAAGTGCAACCTATTGGTGTTTCAATGAACACATGTGGAGTGCTTATTGGAAACTGATAGTTATGCATAGTATTAACTGCTCTTCAAATTAGGAGGGGAAGCTCCCTCTTTTGCTGATGGTTGTGTAAAAAGTAAAGTGAACTAAATTCCTATCTTTTTTACTCAGCGGCAGAGCACAAGGTTATAAAATGCAATGCATTGCAACTAAGGTTTTCTCTGGTTTCTACAAATCTTAACTACAACTAAGCTAAAACTAAAACTAAGTATTTTAGAGCGAGTGGATCTACGAGCAATTGGGAATAATTTGATCACTTAGACAAATTGTCTCTTAGAATGCATCTGAAGGCTCAATGCTCTTTCAGATTTATGTTGAAATAAAGTTTATGCAAGTAATCATCAAACAGTAATCTAAATCTCAAGATTCCCAAGGAGGCGAGGTGCTCTTTTTGAGGTATAGGCTGAAATATAGATTACTAGAAACAACATCAAACAATAATCCTAATCTCTAAGAGGCAAGGTGCTCATTTTGAGGTGTAAATTAAAAGAAAGATTATTTCAAACAACAAACATGAAAGATCTTGAGAATTTTGGGTCAAAGACACATGGCTCTCCTGATTTATTATCTCAACTTCAATCAAAGATTACACTTTTGGGACAACAAATTACATGAAATAGGATAATCATACAACATGCAATCAACCAAAAACATTTAACAAATATTGAACACACCTACATGAACAACAAGAATGCAAGCAAACAACTCAACATTTTGCTAGAACAAGTATGATTCAAGAACATGTACTAAGTGAACAAAAATGCAAGCTATCAAACATCAACATTTTGCTATTGTGAAGTAAAGTTAAAAAACTAATGAGCAAAGGTTGCTCTTATTTATAGAAGCTCAAAGGAATAGGGAACCCTAAAATATCCTTGAGTTAACATTTAGTTCTTGCCAATCAACAAGATTTATTCCTATGTCTAAAAGTAGGTAACATAACGATTAACTGATTCTAAACTAAAAGAACTCCAATATACATAGGTGTCTCCAAAAATAGACATGCACGATTGGTGGGACAACAAGTTAACTTGGAAAGAGACATTGAGTTAACTTTTGTGTCTAATGTCATCTTTGGAAAAGGGTGGGATGTCCTAACTAATAGTTTACACCTCATCAATTTGAGTAATCAACTCCTCTAACCAGTTGTTAACTATCTCTACATCTAGACAACTGATACTTCTCAGGATGATGTCGTGTCTTCAAAGCATCTCCTCGCCATTTGTAATTTGATCCTAAAAATGGCATCCCTTTTTAGCTGCATCATCAAGCTTCGTTGACATGGTTGCAATCTGACTCAACCCACATTCACCACTGAAAAATACTACGGATGAGGTTTTGGAATTTCATCTGCACTTTGTCATCCACAATCTACTCACTGTCCTCATGTTGATACTGGAAAGGGACTTGTGATATGAAATTTCTCATGAACTTGATAGCACTTGTCACCTTTTATCTACCCTTGGTCAACTTTGCAGAGATTTCCTCATAGGTTTTTATTTTGAAGAGTTGTTGTTCTCTCCAAGTAAATTTTTTTTGTTTATGCTCTTCTACGATGACTGAAACATAGGCCATCCTCAAATGAGAACGAGAGTGTGGAAGGTAGTGTGGTAGTAATCGGTGGCGGCTCTATAATTGGAGTAACTACCTTCTGCATGTTTCTCGCTATCCATTGAATAGTGATGCCATTTACACCTTCGAAGGCGTCCAAATTGACTACAAGCTTCACTTGATGCACGTCTGTGTCGAGTGTCTTCAGAAAGTTGTGAAGCAGGACCATTTTGGTGTTGATTTCAACTTGAGAGTACTACATTCTAAAAAAACTCGACTATTGACTGTAAACATAGATATGTTTAGGCAACTTTTCCAATGAGGCTAAAAATAACTTCTCGAGGGGCAATTTTTTCAAAAATTTCTGAGATGTGGGTTTTGTTAAGAATGTATTTCTAAGCCAACCCAGATTATCAGATTTACAAAAAAGTGACTTTTCCTCAGACATGCAACAAATTTTAAAAAACATAAGTAGCAGAAGCATTAGAAGCTGCAAAGGCTATTTTTTCCCAAAAAAATTTGGCATATGGGTTTTGTAGGTGCTTTTGTGTTGATCAAACCCAGATTCTTCATTTTTTGAAATGATGACTTTTTCCAGAAACCCTAAAAATAGTGGGCAGTAGGACAATTTTCCTAAAAAATTTTGGCATGTGGGTTTTGTTGCCAATACTATGTTGAACGAACCCAGATGACCAGATCTATGGAAAAATGAAGTTTACCCATGCATGTGAGAAAACCTAAGACAAGAATAGAAGAAATGTGAGGGAGAGACTTGTTAGAAGTTATAAAATGTTACCAATCAATCTTCAAGAAAATGACGCCTAGAGATGTAAATGTTGAAAAATTGTTCCTCTGTGCAACCTGAACCTGGAACTGCGAAGAAAATTGAAAATGGCCTTCATTAGATCCTTCAAATGGAATTGGAGAGAAAAATATTTGTTTT
>VDFB02103684.1:0-14559 GCA_007258455.2 Sequoia sempervirens | reverse complement strand
CCTCTTTACTTTGTGATACGGGTTCTCCTCCTCAAGCAGGGATTGCTTTTATTGCCCATATTTTGTGATATGGGTTCTCCTCCTTGATTGGGGTTTTCTTTCATCACTCATATTTGGTGGTGTAGGTTCTACTCCTAAGTGGGTTTTGCTTTCACCACACACTTTGTCCATTTTGGTTCATTTTTCTCTATCTATCTGGTTGTTTGTGGAGGTGGGAACACCAAAACGAGGGTTTGACTGAGGCAAACCCCTATACAACCCCAACAATTTCTTCAAATCTTATGCATGCAAGTATTGAAGAAATTCACGTGTTGGAGGCTTCATCACTTACGTGGTTGTGAGAATTTCCTTTCTTCTCCTTATCTTTATCAGTTCTATTTCACTTTATTTTAGTTTTATCACATTTGATTATTTTCCAATACTTTTGAAGTTCTCAGTAATTAGATTAGAAATAGTCACTTTGTCATTTTCTGTGATAAATTCACTCTTTGGCTCCCTGCATAAGACGCCAACAAGACCTCTCGACTCTAACGCATTGTTTCTATCGCTTGTATTCTTTGGCGCTTAATGTCCTTTGGTCGAGCTTGTCGGGCTTGTCTAGAAAATATTCATGACCTATTCTTTCCTGATTCTAGAACCTTCATGTTGTTTCTTGAGGTAGTTTAAGGTAGTCACTATGGAGGCTCTCTAAATGAAGAGAACTCATGAGTAGCGAATCCCCCTTCTCTACAATTCCAAAAAAAAAGTGGGGATTATATTTTGGATTCCACTTTCAATTATTTCTTGTTTTTAACTTCCTATATATCAAAGGAATGACATATGGAATAGTAAGGTTCTTTTGTAGGTACTCTTATAGTGTAAAACTATAGTCAAGGGATAGTGGATTGCATTATTGTATTAGATTTTTGGGAATAATATAATTTTGGGTCTCTTTAGGGGTGAATTTTTTTTCCCACAAGGGTTTCTCCATGTATATCTAGTGTCATATGGTTTTCATTTTATGATTCTTCTTACTTATACTTGCCACTTTGAATTATTTACTGATATAAATTTATTGGATTAATCACATAGTAATTGTATTAAACCTCTATATTGTTAATATTTTTAATACAACATTTACTCTATTATTTCAATAATTGGTATTATAGCTTTGGCCAAATTTTAGAAAGGGGCATCTTTCTTTTAGTGTTAATTTTCATGGTTGTAGTGGAAGTATTATTTTTAGTGCTTTTGCAAATCCAAGAGTATTTAGAGTGTCTATGGCAAGCACATCATGGTTGGAGAATCAAAAGTTACATGGATTTACATATGAGCCATGGAAACTAAAAATGGAGGATCTCTTAGTGTAAGGAAATAAATGAAGAGTATTTCAAAGGAAGGAAAACCTACATACATGTTTGATGAAGGTTGGATAAATATGGACAAGAAGGCATGGGAAACCATTTAGTTGTGCCTTGTGGATTTTTTTCTCTTGAATATCTCAAAGGAGGCTACCACTTTTAATTTGAGGAAGATAACTAATGAGATCTATCAAATAAATATTCTAATGAACAAGATTTATATAAAAAAAAGTGTATTCCTGACAAATAAAGAGGATAAGTGTATTTTTTTATGTTACTTTTTAGCTAAATCTTGGGAGAGTTTAGTCATTGCACTAAGTAGTTCTATTGTGCTATTTATTTATTTTAGTTAGCATTTCTAGTGATGACTTGTGATTGATTGATTTAGGTGCTCCATATCACATGACTACTCACAAGGAATGGTTTTCTTTATAAAGAGAATAGGATAGTGTTGAGTTGTTCCTTAGTGATATTAGTTCACATCAGATGACCATAGGAGTTCAATGACAAGATGCTCGAGGACCATAGGTCATGTAGTTTCTAAAAAAATGTATATTGTAAATATATTTAAAGCGTTTAAACAATTTTGAAAATTCCCTTGCCTAGAAGTAAAAGGGAAAAAATTCATTCTCCGGTAAAATAAATTTTGAATGGAAGAGGTTTTCTATTTTTTTTAAATAGTTATATCATAGAATGTTATGCTGAAGAAAAATGCTAAAAATGAATGGAGTACCGAAGCACAAACTACATTTTTGAAAATTAAGAAATTAATTGGGAACACTCCCATGTTGATAAATCTAGATTAAATGCTTATCCTTTCTATATTTATTTTGTTCTTCTAAAGTATGTGTTGTTTTGTTGACTTAGAAAAAAACTATTGGAGATGAACGAACTATTGTTTCCATGATCTCTCCTTCTAGAAACACTCAAACCAAGTATTCTAATATCGATAAATGTGCATTCACATTAGACAAAGCTATTAAGAAATGTATACATTATATTTTATGATCAAATCAAGAAAATATATAGAAAGAATCATGAAGGTATGTAGTTTAGATGCTTAATTAAGACAAATGTGGTAGAAGTACTAATTTTCCTATGAAAATATTAGAATAGGACATGATTTAGGGAATGTTATAGCATATCATATATTTAGAGTATGTTATTATTTACCACATTCTTTTAAAGATCAACATTTACATGTCAAAGATTGTCACACTTATCATGTTATAACCAACAAAGAGAATTTTCTAGCTATAATTTTACATCCTATGATAAATATCCATCCTTTTCTATAGTGGGACTTGATTTTATTAAAACTACCATTCTAATTTTTTAGCTAGATACCATTTTATTTCTACTACAAGTGATTACTATGCTACTAGACTAAAACACAATCAATCAAGAATCATATAGCTAATATTGTAATTAGATTTCTTGAAGATTACATCATCACTAAGTTCAAAATGCATTTTTCTCTAGTATTTGATTATGGCCATACTTTCTCATCTTTAAAATTTACTAGATGTGATTATGATAATAAGGAAATACCCAAATTTTCTTTCAATTATTATCGACAAGGTGGTTGAATCTACAAATAATAATTTAATAGATGTAATTAAGAAAATTCTAGAAATGAATCTTAGAAATTGACACAATATTATGAGGTACATACTTTGATATAATAGAAATTTAGAATTAAGTCTTCCCTAGTTACATCTCCATATCACCCAATGTAGGACCTTAAGACCCTATTTTTCCTACAAATCTAAGAATTCTTATTCTACAAATTAGGAAAGATCACCTTAGAGTTGGTTATCAAACATGAGATAAAATTTTAAATATAATCCAATTAGAAGAGAAGATATATGTAGCCTTATAACACTTTAGTAAACACTAATGAATTGTGAAAAGATGGTTTGACAAAATAAAGAGTCAAATCTTTTAGGGTTGTTGATTTAGTGTTGCTTTCGGATAGAGCACACAAAAGGAAAGGAGAACATGAGAAGTTTTCTTCTTTGTGGCTATGTCTGTTTGAATTTGAGATATTTTGGGAGAGAAGACATTTAGATTTCAAAGTTTAACTAGAGAGGATGTTCCACTACCTATTTGTAGGCAATTCTTGAAACATTATTTCAAGCCTAAATTATTCTAGTCTAGCTTTTTACATAGTTTTTGCTTTTGTGTTTGTCTTAAGTGTGTTTTAGATTGTTTTTTTTTTAATTTGGTTATTTTATATAATGATTTTCTTAGATTAATTCATCGTCTATGTTTATTTTATTACAATTTTTTTTGTTATGTTGTATTTATAGATGTGGTTTCCTACTTTTGTCTTTATTAGGTTTTATTATGAATTGTGTAGTGTTTCATTTTGAGTAAAAATAGGGATATTTTTAATAGAAAACAGTAGTGTCTTTTTTCTTCACTATTTTGGGTATTTTGAGATAAAATTCTTGTTTTCAATTCAAATTTGGTGTTTAAGACAATCTTGTATAAAAAAAATTTCATTTTTTGATGAATTTGGATGAAGTATTTGACATTTAAGGGTATTATGTTTAAGCCTCATACAAAATGCATAGTATTGATTTATAGGTTTGTATTGATGAGTTATTATAATCAAGATATCAAGTGAAAAAATTTAATTTTTTGCATTCTTGATTGCTATACTAGTCTCCAACCTAGAATCGGGCCTCATTACGCATGAATTGAGATAGAACATCAAAAAATACAAAGAAAGGAGAGATTATTTATCTGAAAGAACTCAATTATTGAGGTGATTTAGGTAATCTTGACCAAGGCTATAGATTATTGGGTAGTATTAGAGCTCTACCTAGAGTGGGAACAGAGACAACCCCATCAAGGCTATTGATGCCTAGCTAGTGGTGGAGCAATGTCCAAGTGATCAATGGTTATGTTTACTTATATATTTTCTTATTCCAAATAGATGTATATCCACCTAAAGAAAAAATTATACTAGATCAAGATATTCAGTTAATAATGATTAGTATTTGCAAATTTTGGGAAGAGAATGAATTAAATACACAAATTATGGTCTAAATGAATATTGATTATGTCTTTTGGCTAGCCCTTTCTTTTCTTTTCATGTCTATTTTCCTTTCTATTTTTTATTCCAAACAGAGATTCTAGGTTAGTTAATATGTTTTTTTATTTTGAAATGTTCAAGAGTATTTACTAGTCGAGTCACCATTTTTGTTTCTTGCATAAAATACCTTATTTTCACTTTTTTTTAGGCTTGGTTTGGTTTGTATTAAATTATGGTGATTTTGCACCTTCACATTTGTTTTTTTCTTATTTCAAGTTCCAATAAACTATCACAAGACCTAATATCATTTAATCAATCATTGCATATCTTGGTGCATTTGCATATTTTGATTCATATCTGTCAACATAAGGTTTATTGAGTATATATAACCTTGCTTCTAAATTACTTTTGATTTTATGCATTCCTAAATAGTCGACTCATGGATTTAACTTCCTTTGAAAATATTCAAGTTAAGGGAGATTTCATTTCCCTTATGAAGTTTATTTCTTATGAAGAATTTTTTATTGATAAAGATGTTATATTACCTTAGTCATTGCCTCTAGTGTTGGTCGCATCTATTTGAATTGGTTCTCATAAAAGAGTGTGCCTTGAATTTTTATAAGCATTATTATGTGATATTGAACCTTTGTACAACATTTACAAATTAATAAATATATTTGATTCAATATCATTTAGTCCTCTGTGGATTGTTGGATGTATATTATTTAGGTTTATAGTTTTGGTTGTATTAATAGAAGGCTCATTTGGTATCACAAAGATGGAATATGACCTTAAATTTAGTATATAAGCTATTATCTACTATTTCTTGATGATTGAAATGTTTAACAAAGAAATATCTCTTTCTCTACTTTATTAAAGGATGTCATGTGGTTGGAATGACTACCATGTATGAAAATATGCAACATAAAAGAGCATTACATTATAGCTAACTAACGTGAATTACTAAAGTAATAAGTAATGAGGTGGAGCATTTCATGTGATTGAGAATTTTCAAGGAAGATAAAATTTATTTTTGAAGTTTGAACATAGGAAAGATGTATAAAATTCACCACATAATCAAAACTATAGATGCAATCAATCGACTAAGCCCTTGTTTAAAATGCTCAAATGTTAGAACCCGTCACAATTTTTGTGGGAATGACCAAATGTAGTGTGATTGTGAGGGGATTTTTCTAAATTTAGTGGTATGTTCTGGGTTCAAAATTTTAATCCTTGGATTGAAAAGTGTATCACTTTATATTAGTTTATAGCATGCTACATATGACAAAATAAGTTGAATACAAATAGAAAAGGAAGTTAGGACACTTAGATATCAATTAGAAGAGGGAAAATGATGATTTAGCTAAAATTTATTAGCCAAATGATTTTCCCCACTTTTACATTAGGACTAACACTAGTTTGCTAGTATTTAATAAAACTAAACTACAATCCTAAAACTAGTTTAAAAGAAATATTTTTATTTAGCTAGAATAATGGAAGAAAGTTGGTGATAGACTATTTCTTTGAAATAAAATAATAATTAACAAAAGTGAATTACAAAGGTAAAAAGAGAATGAAAAGCACAACCTAGCACCAAAAGGAGGAAATTATTGCATAGTATTCCAAATTATTGCATAGGATTCCAACATGTTGCATGGACATCTATGTGTGGCATTATCATATGTACAAACAGAATTGGGAAAATGCCTAGAAAATGTAAGAATGTGACTTAAGATATTCACCTAATTTATAAAATATAAATATAAATGCACCTACAAATACTATACAATGAAAATATAAATAAATGAACTAAATAAAAATATTTAAACAAATAACAAAAATAAATTTACAAACAAGAAAACACTTGCCAAACTTCCAGTTGAGCGTCCTCACAATACCTACAAACACACAAAAAAAAGGAAAAATGTTTGAGGTTGTTTGGGGATTTGATTGACTCAAATCCTTGCTTTGGTATTTCTACCTCCACAACAACCAATAGATAGATATATAAAAAATAGTGTGGTTTTTAATCTAAGTGCATCTAGAAATAAGAATAATGACTAAAATAAAATATTGATACAATGTGATAATACCAAGATGCTCAAGGGTGTAATGAAAAAGATACTTGCAATAAAAATAAGAATAATTTCACCTTCAAAGGCTTAAAAAGCCAAGAAGAAGAAGACAACTAGAAGAGATTGGTGTAAGAGTGTTGTAAAAAATTGTAGATCTTGAGAGAGCTATGTATGAGCTTGAGAGTGCAAGCTCAAGCCAAGAGAGAACCAAAATGAAAATTTCAATTTCAATATGAGAAGTGGAGGCAAGAAAAGGCTATTTACAATTCATTTGGGAACATTCTGAGCCATTTTCACTGGCCTAGGAAGGTAACAAGTGGAACAACAATAAAAAAACACCAAGAAAAAATTTTCATGGGATGTTATCATGACATGTAGACATCCTCACAATGTGCTTGTGTCGAAACAATTTAATCTCATAAATGACAAGACATTAGAGAAATATAGAGCTAACACATAAATGACATCAAAAAGGACTATGAGAAAGGAGGCTTGAGCACCTTGAGTAGAAAAAAGGCTAATGTAAGAGTTGAAATGATCCTACAAAAATACTAAGGGAATGGACACCAAAGTGGACACAAAACATAGAGTGAAATTGCAAGGATATGTAACTTTTGACATTACAGATATATCACAAATTGTGAGATGTCATTACAATATTATGGGGTGTTTTATCTACTTGGGATTTGTTTTTATTTTCATAAGGATAATAGTTGAGTATGAAATCTATGCTTCAAAAGGTGACTTAAATATGAAAATTTATTGAACCTTAAAGATACATATGAAAGGAAAAATATATTAAAGGAGTTATTTAAACACTCAAGAAGGTTATTTAAAATTATTATAATAGAATCTAACAATGAAATATTCACACATGGAAATGTATCATTTAATGAGGGGCACATTTGATGCATGGATGAAAGACTGTTATATTGGTACCTATTTAAGAAAACTCATCACAATGGGGAATTGTTCCTTTGATCTACAAATGACCTAGTGCTATTTGAATTGAACTATGCCTTATGTTTCCGTATTGCCTTGGAATTATGCAACTTGACCTAGAAATTAAAATTTTAAATTCAACTATTGTGACCACTTGGGTGGTAGAAAAATTTACTAATTTTTGAACTAGTGGTATATTTAAGACCAACTATAACTCTTCATAAAGGGTTGGAAACCAATTTTACTTATTCAAGTTTAAAATTCACTTAACTAGTCTTTCTTGTTTTCATTTTTTTCAAATGATTTATGTTTTTGATTAGATCAGTAGGGCTATGAATCTAATAAAAAAACCATGTTAATGTGTGGTTTGTCATGCCAACTTAGGTAGGACATAAACACACTCTACCTCTCTTCAAAGGAGATGAAATTCTACATCACTAGGTCTCAAGGCTATGCAGTATAACTCACATGTTAATGTAAATGTTGTTTGAATTCAAGGGAAAATATAGAATCAAGATGAAACAAATGCAAGATCTTATTATAATCAATGTAAATAATCAAATTGAAACTTAATGATAAGATGCCAAAACTAATTTCACTTAACTTGCACCACAATTACATATATCTCTTTGTTATAAAAAATAATAATAAAATAGACTTGTAATACAAGAAGATTTAGCTATTCAAAATAGATTTTTTTTTGGTTTATTAGATAAATGGGTTGAATCGGGGCTCACTTTTGTTACAATATTTTTATATTATTATACCTATTAATTTAGAATTAATACCACATAATGATCAAAACATATGATAAATCCTAACATAAAAACTAATTCTAACATAAAACATACTCCTAACTAGTGTAAAAAACAAAGGATATACTTTAAAATGGGAAATAAAAATTAACCTATTTTCATAATGAAGTTTAGATTTGATCAATTGGGAAAACAAATCCCATAGAAAAATCTTGCTTGGTCAACACACTACTAGGAAAATAAGAAGTTATAGAGTATAAGGATATTGAAACAATGAAAGAACATGGAAAGCATAACCAAATGCATGCACATATTTAGAACATGGCTCCTCACTAACTTCAATTATAATAATAAATATGTGGTAGGATCCATCAAAACTCAATTGAATTGTGTAAATACATTCATAATAACATAAATTTGTACTTCAACTCTAAAATATAATTATCTCTACAATAATTAAAAAGTCTAATAAGACAAATAATTATAAATTAGTTCAATTCTAATAACTTTAATTATTATCGAATTGCATAAAAAAAAAATAATAAATGTGGAAGTTAAAAATTTAAATCTAAATTTTAAAATTTAAAATTAGGAATTAAATCTAAATGTAAAGCTCCGAATATATCAAAATCTAAAATATTAATAAAAATAATATTTTTAAAAATAATAAATTTTATTAATTAATGAATAATTAAATAAAAGTAAAAAAATATTTTATTTTATGAAAATTCGAAATATTAGTAGGTTACCTAAACAGGCATAATTACTATATTATAAACAATATATTAACAAATAAATAATTATTATAAAATTAAAAAGTAAACTTTTAAATAAATTAAATTCTAAAATTAAAAGCATTACTTCAAATAAAATGATTTACAAGCAAATCAAAGTTTAAACTTAAACATTAAATAAATAAATAATGATGTCTAATTCCAATGACATAACTACTCTCATATACCGGACAGGCTTTGGTCCGGCTCTCCCACGTACCGACTATTTTTTATTCTTTCGCGTACTATTTTGTGGTCTTATTTTTCTACGGATGTTTAAGGGGGTATGATACCCTCATTCCAAGGATGATGTCCTCGCTTCTATTGTTGTGCCTGCGGTGGCAATTGCCTGTCTGCCTACTTCTGATAAGATGTTTTCTCCTCGTATTGCTGACCTTTCCCCAAGGGAAAAGTCTACCGAAATCTTTGGGAAGTTTCCTTTATCTCCGAAGTTAGGTCTTAACTCCTTTTTTCTAGAGGAAGCCCTTGCTTCCTACATGGAAAAGTTGGTGGGGTCTGACTCACCAGCCCAAAATAAAAAATTGGTGGATTCTGCTTCTTGCCTGCCATCGGCCGGGCGCTGGATTTTCCCGAGGCCCTTTATGTCAGCGTACTTTATTAGCTCAAAATGGCTTTGCTGGGAAGCGTTCCCCGGCATTCAAAGCAACATTGAACATGTACGGCCAATGGTCAGCTCCACCCTGAATCTCAAGGAGGCTGCAATGTTCTTTTCATGCCGGATGTTGTTTTGTTTTTCCTTTGTGGTTTTATTTATAGATATGTGGGCTGGCGGCTTTTCGAACTCCGGAGGTCCTTTGGCCTTTTGACCTAGGCTTAAAAAATTTATTTCCTTTGTAAATGGAAAACCCTCGGCTTTGACTCACAAATAACTTGGGGCATCTCAGGCTCACGGTTCATCTTCTATGTCATGGCGTTCTCGCGGCTGCTAACTTCGTGGTTTCAAGTACCATGTGCCCATTTGATTTAAAATATTTGCCTCGCATTCAAACGCTGTTAATGTCCTCTTCTTCAAGGTGCTTAATAATGTTTGGTGAATTGGATCATTCTTCGAGTATGTCTTCTACCAAAGATCAGAAGAGAGGTCGTATTCAAATTTTATCGAATTTCAGTGACTTGGTGGAAAGCTCAAAAGCTAAAGGTAAGAGGTCTGAAGATGAAACCTCGCCTAAAGCTAACAACTCTTCTATGCAGCCTACTCTTGTTCCCCCAGAAGATGTTTATCTCTGAGGAGTCGCCTTGTCCTTTGGTTGTTGAGCAGGAGGTTAAGTTCTTTGTTGAGGACCCCTCAAAAGATATCAAGGATTTAAAAGTCTTTAAATGGTTATGTGGAAGTCCTCAAAGAGGGTGAGTATTTTCTTCAAGAGATTTCTCCATCCCTAGAGGAGCTTAATTATATTTCCCAACCTGGTGCTCAAACTATGAATGAGTCGATGGCCCTTCTTGGTTTCCCTCAAGGGTCAAGGGATAAGGAGGATGAGGAGGGATGGTCACACCCTGAAGCAAAGAAAACAACCCTATAAGTTGGGGGTAATAAGGTGGGAAGACCCTCTCAAAAGGAAGTAAGATTGAAAGACACAACAAGGGATGTGGCTGTAGGTAAACAAAAAACCTTGGACTTGACCTTGGGTCTGAAGTCTAAGAAAAAGTAATTTGGTTTTGTTGGTTGTGTGGGTGGTGGGGTTGTTGTTTTTAATGAAGTATGTTTCCTAGAATATTAGGGGCCTTAACAGTCCCTATAAACAATTTTTGGTTAAGTATTGTATCATGGATAACAAAGTTGATGTCCTCCTTTTGCAAGAAACGAAGATGAAGAAAGAAAATTTTGAAAAAGTTATCCCTAGTATTTGGCCTGGAGTTGGGTTTTGTGTTTGTGAAGCTGAAGGCGCATCTAGGGGTATTGCTACCCTCTAGAATCCTTCTAAATTTAGAGGTTCTTTTTGTTCTGAAAGTAAGAATCACCTTGAGATTACTCTAGAAGATTCGGGTTCTCAAAAGTCTTGGAATCTATTAAAGATACTATGCCTCAATTCGTAGAGACAGAGTTTTGTTGTGGGGAACAACTTAGGTGAAACTATTTCCTAAAAATGAAGTGACGAACACTCGAAGTGTAGACTTAATTCCCTTCTTCCTTCTGAGAAGTCGGGTGGATTGGAAGAGTACTTGGATAGTATGATGGAACTTGTTGAATTCTTTAACTTGGCAGGGCTCATTGATATTCCTCTTCAAGGTTCAAAATTCACCTGGTCAAATAGGAGGATTGGGAATCATTTAATTCAAGTTAAACTGGATAGATTCTTGATTTCTACTAATTGGAACATTTTTCAATTCCTTTCTCTATCTTCTCTCCCAAGGTCTGGATCTGATCATAATGCTTTGGTTTTGAAAAAACATGTGGATAATAATAAAGGCCTCTTCCCTTTCAGATTTGAAGCAATGTGGTGTACTCATCCGAATTTTGTTGCTTTAGTTCAATCGTGGTGGGAGGAACCCATCTTTGGTACTCCTATGTTTTGTTTGGCTGAAAAACTTCGTCGGGTTAAGCAAAGGGTCAAGGGGTGGAATAAGCTAACCTTTGGTAACATTTTTGAGTTAAAAAATGCATTGGAAAAAAGCTTAAAAGAAATACAAGATAAAATGGAATCTGGTTTTACATATGAAGAGACTTGTGCGAAGGAAAGAGATTTGAGATCCCAATGGTTTAAATGCAATAAAAAAGAGGAATTTTTTTGGAAACAAAAGTCAAGATTTCAATGGTTGATGGAAGGGGATAGAAACACAATTTTTTTTCACCAATCTACTCTCAAACATAGAAGCAGGAATAGAATAAGATCTTTGGTAAAAGAGGACGACACTATAATTACTGATGAAAGAGATATTTCCAAGGAAGTTGTTAATTTTTTCTCCTCCTACCTCTTAAACCTTGTCAATGATCCCCAGGTCAATGCTAATTTTCTTAATGTTATTCCTAATATTGTCTCTGATTTGGATCTTAAGCTGATGACTAATACTGTTTCCATGGAAGAAGTTAAAAAGGCTATTTTTTCCTTTGGAGCCCTTAAAGCCCCAGGTCCTGATGGTTTCCCTCCTATTTTTTTCCAAACTTACTGGGAAATTGTTAAAGATGATCTCTTTAATGCTGTGAGAGATTTTTTTAGGTCGGGTAGGTTGTTAAATAATCTGAATGCTACTTTTATAGCTCTTATCCCTAAATCTGTTGATGCCTCTTCTATGAAATATTTTAGGCCTATCAGTCTTTGTAATACTGTTTACAAAATCTTCTCTAAAATTTTGGTGTTTAGACTTAAATTGGTGTTGGGTAAAATGATAGCTCCCAACCAAAAAGGGTTTGTTGAAGGTAGAAACATTCTTGATGTTGTTATCTCGACTCATGAGATAATCCACTCCATGGAGCATTCTAAAAATCCTAGAATGGTTTTCAAAATTGATATCTCAAAAGCTTATGATAGGGTCTCTTGGCCTTTCCTGTTTGCTGTCCTTAAGAAGTTTGGGATTGATGGTAGGTTCCTAAAGTTGATTTTGGCTTGTGTCAATTCTCTCAGGTATTATGTTTTGGTTAATGGTGTTCCCCAGGGCTTCTTCTCTTGTGGGCGTGGTCTTAGGCAAGGGGACCCCCTTTCTCCCTACTTTTTTATTATTGTTGTTGAGGCCCTGGGAAGAAACATTCAAAGGTTGGTTGATGTGCAAGCCCTTAAAGGTATAAAGGTTGCTTCTTGTCTTAGCCCTGAGTCCCATCAACAATTTGTTCATGATACCCTGTTGTTTGGGGTGGCTTCGGTGGGGGAAGTAGGTGCGTGGAAACAGATTCTCGATGATTATGTTGAAGTTTTTGGTCAGTGCATTAATTACGAAAAGAGGAAAATTTATTTCTTCAACACTGATCAATAGATAAGGGACAAAGTGAAAAGAATTTTGGGGTGTCAAGAAGCTGAGTTTCCTGATACATACCTGGGGCTGCCTTTGTTTTCCAAGAGATTAGAAAATAATTACTAGAATAAGTTACTTGAAAGGATTCAACATAAATTGGCTGGATGGAAGGGGAAGTTGTCGAGTCTAGCTGGTAAGATCCAACTCCTAAAAGCCTCTCTCCAAAATATTCTAGTGTATTACCTTTCATTGTTCAAAATTCCTGCTCATATAGGAGAGAAGATTGAACAAATTCAAAGGAACTTCCTGTGGTCTGGTACAGAGGAAAAAAATAGACTTTCTCTTGTCAGTTGGGATAAAGTTTGCAAGCCAAAAAGTTGTGGGGGGTTAGGGATGAGAAGAATTCATATGCTAAATAAAGCCTTAACTGCCAAAATAGGATGGAACCTTCTGGAAGGCTCAAAAGACTAGGTCAAAATCTTCCAGGCAAAGTACTTCAGAAACATGAACACTGGTTGTTTTCTATCTCAATTGGATTTCTCTTCTGGCTTTGCCCTATGGAACCACCTAATCAGATTAAGGAATGTGCTGAAGTTGGGGGAAAAGAAGCAAATAGGGAATGGATTTAACACAAATTTATGGAAGGATCCATGGATTGAGAATGCCACTTTGTCTGCTAACAAGGATTTGAATCCTCTAAAGTGCAACCTCCATAGAATTTGTGGCACCAAGGTGAGTGATTATATAAATTGGGAAGGGGAGGAACCTAAATGGAAGGACTTTGAGGCCTTGTTAAGGATAAATAATTTGAGAGGTCCTAGACAGGTGGACTGGGCTCCTCTTCTCATTAATTTGCATAATTTGATTGGTGAAGCGAAATGGTTTGATAGGGGTAGGGAGGATGAATGGCTATGGAAAAGCAGTCCCTCTGGCTGTTTCTCAGTAAGAAAGACCTATGAAGACTTGTTGAGAGCCAAGGATGTTGTTCCTTGTCCCTTTTGGAAAGGGGTGTGGCTTAAGAATATGATCCCAAAAATAAACTATTTCTGGTGGTCGGCGGCCCATGGCAATATCCTTATTATTGATAATCTAGTTAGGAGAGGTTTCTATCTTGTTAATTGATGTTCTCTTTGTAAGCAGGATGGAGAATCGATAACTCATCTGTTCTTCCATTGCAACTTTGCGAGGGAAGTGTGGTCCAAGGTGTTACAGTTACTGTCTTCGGATTGGGTTTTTCCTAATTCAATAAAGTTGTTTATTGAAGGTTGGTGTAATTGTCCTTTTTCTCATAATGTCATAAAGGATATGTGGCACCAAGTTCCCCTCTTTGTGTCTTGGGGATATGGAAGGAGAGAAACAACATAATTTTTAGAGAAGTGGAGAGAAGCTGTGAGGAAGTGTTTCAGATTGTTAGAACTCAAATTAAGGAAAATTTGGAGGTTAGCAAACTCAACTTCTCCAACTCCTAGCCAAACTATAAGGAGATGACAATAAAACAAAATTGGGGTATTAGAAGAGACCTAACCAATCTGAATTGGACTAAGATGCTCAAAAGGTTGGGTACGGTCTGGTGTCGTCCTATGAAAGATTGGGTGAAATGCAATTTTGACGGATGTTCTACAGGAAATCTGGGTTAGGCTGGAGCTGGAGGCCTTGTGAGAAACCAAAATGGTGACTGCATTTTGGCTTATGGTGGGAATCTTGGGATCTCTTCGAACAACAAAG
>VDFB02103683.1:0-79684 GCA_007258455.2 Sequoia sempervirens | reverse complement strand
AAACATCCTTTATTGCCTTCTCAATTTCTTCCTTGTGGATCCTAGGGTGGCAATAAGTGGTTATCACCAACTTTGCACCAGTTACAATCTCAATGATATGCCAGAACCCCTAATTAGGTAGTAGTCCTAGGGGTATATCTTGAAAAAAATGTCATACTTATCCAACACAACTTGCACATCAATATGGAAATCATTATTCTTGTTCATGGATGATTGTTTTGGTGTGATCAAGCAACTAGTTGCCTAAGCTACTTGTCCTCTCTAACAGATCTTTCTATCCTTTTAGCAATAATTACTTGGGGTGCTCCATTTTGGATTCCCTTGAGAACTACTTCATTTCCTTCACTTTTGAATTTCAATTCCATTGATGGGTATTTCTATGAGAATTCTAGCCATTGTACTCCAAACACCATGTCAATATCTCACAATCCAACCACAAAAATCTTCACATATCAAATGATCTCCAAGATTCATTTCTAGCTATCAAATTCTTTGTGCACATGGTATTATAAACCCATCAACCACTATCATATTGAATCCCTTGAAATTCTTAGCTACTAAGCCCCTTCTTACCACCAAACCCTCATCTATAAAATTGTGGGTTGCTCCACTATCAATCAAGATAGTGATACTTTATCCAACTAGAACTCCATGAATCTTGAATGGATTGACTATTGAATTCCAAAGAGAGTTGCAAGAGTTCCTTCACCTAGGTCTTTTCCTTCATCAAATTCTTCATTTTCCTTTTTAGCCTCAACTTCTTTTATTTCCTCATCTAACTTGACTTCAATATAATGCAACTAACCATTGCCAAGGCATTTGTGTTCTCACTCCCAAGATTCTTTACAATAAAAATAGAGTTGCTTTCTCCTACATTCATTTTTGTTGTCTTCATTTATTTTTAATGATTGAAAAATATTCTATGTGCTTGATTCTTCCTTTTGGAACTTCTAGTTTATAGGAGCATTAGCATAGGATTTACTCTAAGGTAAGGAAGAATCCAAAGCTAGGGCCCTTTTGATTGTCTCTTAAAGAGTGGAATGCTCCAATGGCTTTACCAATCCCTTCAGTGGATTTTCCAATCCTTCCACAAATAGAACCATAATCCTTTTCTTAGATACATCAAGAACTTTGACAACTATCCTCTGAAAGTCACCTATGCAGTGTTCCATTAATCCATGGTGTTTTAGTTGTGCCAATTCTCAAAAGTGAATTTCTGGATCAACCCTATCAAATATTTCACTCCACCTTTAGTTGAACTCTTCAAAATTAGTGATGATGTATGCCCTTAAGTCACTATTCCAAGGTACCACCATTCATGGGCTACCTATTGATCATGATGGTAGTCGCACACCAATAGTGCAGGTAAATCCTCACAGATAGACCACAGGAACCTATCTTTACTTGAAAGATTGAACTAGGACAACCTAAATCTTAGGTTAACTCAGCTTAATCCCAAGGCTCATTTATGTCAAGTCTTGACCATACTAGGTTCACATCAGGGTTCATTGTGATAATGTTGTTAATCATGAGGGGTAAACAATCTTTTAGGTTCTCAAAGGAATCATAGGGATAGGTAAAAGATAATCTCGGTTGAGTCATTTAACTTCATGAAATCGACAAATTTGCAATAACATTTCATGAATTTCAAATAACTTGATTTCACTTAAGTAGATTTAGCTTTAAGCATTCAGCAATATCATGGAATCAAAATATTTTTAATAGAATTCCATTCATTTATCTCTTTTTTGAACATTTTTTGAAATTTAAATATCTATTCTAAAATAAAGCATAAAAGTACTAAAAGGGTAAAGTTTCTCCAAGGTATTATCCATGCATCCCTGAAGAATTAACCAAACCAGAGCAAACCATTCCATGCGTCACCAAATTGCATCATAGCTAGGCACATAATGATGCGATATTTTAAAGAGAGGGGGATTATTTGACACCAGATAGGGTCTATATGCACCCTTAAATGGCACAGCACACAGTCTTGTCCAGCAAGAACAAACAATCAGCTACATAAGATTTTATATCAGGAAATAGCTTTTAAATTGGCTCTGATATTGATTAGCTTTTGTGCATACAAGTTTTTAATCTGGAATGGAACATAAAACAAGAAAAAGAACAAAACTTAGAGAAGTTTTGGTTCTTTGACATCCAAAAATTTTGAACTTAACTTAAAATGAAGCATCTCCCGGCCTTTTATAAGAACAAGACACTTGGGAAATTAAAAATATATATGAGAGGGAATCCAAGGGATGAATCATGATAAGGCATGTGGAATATGACAATTGGCAGGAGAATTGCTTACGAATTCAATGAATGTCAACCTTCCTCAACACATTAATATCTTTTGGGATCTTCATCTTTATAATATCAGGGTTTTATCTTGGAACCAAACAAATCCATCAAATGAAATGCAGGAATTTCCCATACATTTAGAATGATCAAGTGAACCTTAAGTTCCTACATTCAAGTTCATATTAAGACAAAACATTCTCGGAAGTGAATCACCCTGGGACTAAGAACACTCCTTCATCGCTTGCGTAATACCAAGATTCCTGGTTTCTTGATATCCAATGCTTCTTCGCAATGAACTTTGTTCCCGCATGAGCTTTCAAAGTGTACTACTGAACATGGTAACACCATCAAATATGCTTGCAACCCAAGTTTTCCTAACCATCCATACTCGAATATTGCATCACAATTTGTTCCTCCTTCAAGTACAAATTCCACATATTAATCCCTTTTTTAAAAAACATTCATAAAACTTTCATGAAAACAAACCATCATTAATAAATCATCATTTCAAACAAATCATAAATATCATCCTTTAAAATACATTCTCACGTAATTATCTCTTTAGGTGAGTTACTGGACCTTTTGGACCCCTAGGCAAACTTAAACATTTAACTTTAAACTTAACATTGTTACCTAGTACCTATTACTCGACACTTCAGCTTTTACCAGAATAAAAATTTCTCAAATCTCGTATTCTACCGAAACCTCCACACTTTCCGGAACCTTCACTTCACCAAAACCTTGCATTAACATTTTAACACTTTTGGCCCTCCGATACCTAGTACCTAGTACTCCACTAGTACATAAACAACAATAAACTACTAAAAACTACTTATAAATGACTACAGTTGGTCACGTGACCACTAGTAGTTTATTGCTAGTCATATATAACGCGACCAGATTGATGACTAAACCATTTTTAGTCATTTATTGGTTTTTTTGCTTGATCAATTTGGTAGTATATTTATTCGTTGATTTATTCATGCATTGTTGCGATCTGGTCACTTATTTAGTCACTTTTTCCCACTGTTATATTTAGTCATTGATTGTTGTAATCTGGTCACTTATTTAGTCATTTTTTATTCACTGATATATTTAACTGGTCACTTATTTAGTTGTTGAATTAGTCATTGATTGTTGTAATCTGGTCACTTATTTAGTTGTTGAATTAGTCATTGATTGTTGTAATCTGGTCACTTATTTAGTCATTTTTTTATCCACTGATATATTTAGTCATTGATTATTGTTAACTGGTCACTTATTTAGTCATTTTATTCACTGATTTCTGTGCATTGGTAGTGTATTTAGTCATTAATTTTAATCATCATTTTGATCAATTTGGTAGTATATTTAGTCATTTTTATTCACTATTCACTGATTTTTGTCAATTGGCAGTATATTTAGTCAATTTAATTATTAATTGATGTCAATTAGTAGTATATTTAGTCATTTTAATTGACTTATATTTGAGGATTTAAGCATACAACACAAAAATACACATCAATTATTAATTGCACACAATAAGATAGCCATTGAGAAGGAAAAATCAGTGAACTTTATTAATATAAGAAATGTGTTCTAGTTACAGCTTACAAATAGAGTATTACAATTGTTATTTTTAGTCACAAGACTGAAAATCTGAGTTACAATATTGTAGAGAAATAATTGCAAGAAAGAAACTTCTCCAAAAGACTTTTGCAATGATGGAAACGCATGCTTGAAGCCCTTCAATGTGAGCACATGCCCATTTCATCTCTTAAAACATCTACAACGTGCATAATCTTCTTGGAGCAAGTTGTAATGTGTAGAATCCAAGGAGATTGTTGATTTGTGTCATATATGAAGCTCTCTCAACCTTCAACACAGTCAACAATAACCCAACTAGAATATTTCCTCCTTTATATGCAACGTGACATTTGATATGAGCAACAGGGTGCTACCTTTTCCATCATGAATGAAGTTGTGCCTCAATACAACCAACAAAATTAATATTAGTCTCAATTCAAAAAGAATAAAAGTGCATTGTATATTGCAAGTTTACAAAAGAAAGTCCAAACATAGCAAAAAGATTAATCAATTAAAAAAATTGTAGCCTTGTCAACAAATGCCTTAAATAATAGTTCAAAATGTCTGCAAGTGGGAAGGATCTGTTAGTCATTCAACGAATTTATGTGTTTGTTGGGAAGACTGTTGCAAATGTTGTGGTGGGTGTGGAGCCCTGTGGGCATGGGCTCTCTATGTCTTTCGTGGGTGCTAAGTTGGGCAGGGTCCTTCAGGCCGAGGTGTTTGGTGGGCCACTACCTAGTGTTTAGGATGGTGTTCTAGAGGCAAGGGCTCCCCCTGTTGCTTCTCCCTTGGGAGGTGTTGTCTACATTTCTACCCAGCTTCTCTTTGAGGTTTCACCTTCTACTATTGGTGGTCCTGCTACTAGTGATATTCGGAAGTCATTTGCTGATGTAGTTTAAAAGGACTGTGTGTGATCTATGCCTGTTACGACTTCGGCTAGGGTTCGTCCTTTGCCTTGTGTGCGGGCCTCTCTGATTGTGGTATGTGGGCCTGAGGTTGTTGAAAACAAGGAGTATTATATGCGACAAGGTGTGGTCTGCAGGTTTAACAACTTGTGGCCCTCCCTTCCTGATCTCCACGAATGGGTTTCCGCTTCCTAGAAGCCTATTGTGTCGGGTGAGATTGAGCTCTACCCCAATGCTAGGGGTCTTTTCTCTGTTTCTTTTTCTTCCTCAAAGGATCATGACAGAGTGTTGGATAGGGTGTGGATGTGGGGTGATCATTCACTATTCATTATGCCTTGGTCTCGCTCTTTCAATCCTCTTACAGAGCCTTTGAACATTAGACTTGTATGAGTTCAACTGTCGAATCTCCCACTCCAGTTTTGGGAGGACTCTTGCTTTGAATCTATTGGAAATGCTATTGAAATTTTTTTAAAGGTGGATTCAACGACTTAGGATCTCGGGCATATTACGGTGGCTTGCATTTTAATCGATTTGGACATCTCCAGACCCCTCCATGGTGATGTGGTTTTGATGGTGGAGGATAGACCTTGGAAGTAGCTCCTAGACTATGAGGGACTCCCTTTTCAGTGCAGGCATTATTTCTCTGTTGGTCACTTGGCCTCTGGTTGCCCTCTTGCTCGCCGCAAGGGTGCTGCTACTTGGTGGAGGAATGCTCTCTCAGACCATCTCACAGTTGATCCCTCTTTAGATGTTTCCTCTAAGGTGGGTGATCCTTTGTCTGCCCCCTTGGTGTCAGAGCCTATACAGGCTCCTCTACCAGCCAACCCTTTGGAAAAACCTTCCATTGTCACTATGTCGTCGATTCTTGCCCCGTTTGATGTCACTAGTCCTTTGACCACTCTTGTCTCCTCTTCTTCTTTGTCGACTCCCTCGCTACATGATGGCTCCTCATCCAGGGTGGTTGTTGTGGATCCGCTCTCCTCGCCTCACTTGGTGGGTTTCATTTCGGAGCCTTCCTAGTCAGTTGTGTTAAGGAAGAAAAAGGGACTCCCCAAATCTATTGCCTCTGCTCAGCCTCGGATTCAGGAAGTTGATTTGGTCCCCTCTTATAGGGTTGTCTAAACTTTATTTGTTGTTCTACAGTTGTTGGTTAGTTGTCTCTATTTCTTTTTCCTTTATCCCTTTGGGCTCTGTGTTAAGGGTACAACACCATGTAAATTTTGCTTATCTTATCAAAAACAATGTCTTAAATAGAGTGTTCAACATAGGCCTGAAATATGCATATTGAACCCTTGATTTCAGAACCTTGTTCAAAATTTAAGAAAGGTGATACGCTCATATTATAGAATGAAGTTGACATATTATAGAATGAAGGCTATCAACACTAACCAGACTGGAACAACATTATCAACAGAAATTTCCTGGAAACCAAGCCGAAGAATGCCATCAGGCTTGGACAACAAAAATGCCAACCCCAGTTCATGTGTTGCCTCAGTAAAGACCTTCACCATTAAAGAATCCATTTATACATAAATTCAAAATTAAGTTGATGAGAAAAGATCTTTGATATCCAAATAGGAAGCCTTAACATCCAAAAATTACTAACCTGATCTTTCACAACAATTTTCCCAACTATGACATCATCTTCCCCATTCACTTTACAAGCACCGCCCAATTCAACTTTTGAAGGCACAAACACATAAGGCACTTTCTGCAACGGTAATTTTAAAACTAATGATTAATAACAAAACTTAAGGCATCCATTAAACTTGCAAGAAAACAACTACTTGAAAAAAATACACAGAAGCATCACCAAATGGTTCAAAACTCATCGTCAATATAAGTCCAAAAATTTGATGTTCCTATGCAAGTTAATTAGGTTTATTCTCTTACAATTCATGAAAATTAGAAAAAAAGTGTACCAAGTAAAGGAATTTGATCATGGGAAAACTTCGTAGTTAAAAGGGTTTTGTACTATGTCAAACATCATTTCATTAGTTACAATCCCACCATTTTACCCATGTGATTACTGCCCTATACAATAAGAATCAAACTGTGTTCATTTTATTGGTTTTGATCCCTTCAATCCACCTTTGCAACATCTACATGATGTAAATATTGCCAGTGAACAATTGAAACATATCAGACGCAATTGAAGGAATGCCTCTCACAAATTAAGGAATGATTCAAGTATTGCATGGCACATGGAGTTAACCTAAAAATATTGCAATGCCCATCTGACATCTTAAAAGGTTGCAATAATGTTGAAATTCAAAATGGTACAAGGAGAGAAAAAATCAATACCTTATCTTTCGCCAATGAAATCAAAGGATCAATAATGGCAGGAGGATTTGTATCAACCGCCATAACTATAAACTCTGATGTTCTAAAGTATAGCTTCTTGGTTGTTGTAGCACCCTAAACTCATTCAGTATTAGCAAAAGAGAAACTAGATATTGATCCACTACCATATTGGATCTCACAGGATTCTCCTTCACAAACAACAAATGATATATATTAATTGTTTAGCAACTTCCTTAATATCCCCATGTAAGTAGACTAAACTAAGTGAGGTTGAGGGTTTGAAGTAGAGTACCATCTTCTTGGTATATGCTTGACTTTGATCATGACTTGTATCTTGAATGAAAATAGCAAGCTAGTTGCACTGTAAAATCATTGTTAGAAAAATAACCACAAAATCCTCTTTAATTAAAATAATCCTTCTAGATATTTCAAGACAAGATATTTCAATTAATTTCTAAGAGAGCTAATTTCACTATCCAAATAGCCATCAATCTATTTATTGTATATAATTTCCCAAAATTCAAAATTTGAATGTGATGAAACTAACCATAATTACCAAATATTTGACACCAAAATGTAGTACAAAATGAATTGTTTGATAGCAAATGTGCTTTGATAAACCAGATGTACCCTTGATATATTGATTTAAATAACAAGGAAAGATCAAACTAGAGACAACAAGATAGCATTCATTAATTCACTTCAACAAACAATTGAAACCAGAATTATGCCACCAATTATAACTTCATTCTATTGATCTTCAAAAATATTTTACAATATGTTTAAAAATTTTGTCTTGACTGACATGTCAAAAAGTGTATTGTCAGTTACCCACTTTTAACATAAATCAAAAAGTCTTAATTATCATTGTTTACATAGGATTACATAAAACTTTAAAAGCAATGAAAGGTGAGAAGTGAAGATAATTTATCAGATGTTGAATTCCACAGCACTCACAAGATACGGAAGTTTGTTACTCATCATAAGGTACTCGTGATTGTTCAGACCTAGCAAGGTCTTCTCTCCATGATAGTATCTACAAGGCTTGGTACTTCACTGCAAGGCTTATTCTTTTGGGGGAGCTAGATATGTCTCCTCCCATTGGCACACTGTGTAATCATGAGGCCATTTGTACTCCTGGATTTTTTTTGTGTTGGCCAAGTGACTCTTCCATCTATTGTCTAATAACCCTTTGGTATCCATGATGAATTTTGAGTACCTAGCATCTAGTGCAATTATTCCATCCAAGGTTAAATTGAGGCGGTGAATATTTATGTCACCATCCTTTTATATATTAGTAAGGCAGTTGAAAAAAATTTGCTAAACTCATTTGTCAATTCCTTGGAGCCTTTCAGTTTATCATCATCCCTTAGCATCTTAGGCACAAACCACTACTTTAGCGTGTGAAATGAATCCATTCTTGCCTTGATCATTTTCTCTTTTGTAGGCATGTATTGAAATTCATCTATGACCATTCGAATCATTTGCTCGGTAGGCTTTAAAGTTGCGGGCACCTCAACACTCCTTTGTAAAATTCTACACAAAGTTGTTAAGGTGTGATGTACAAATTGCCATTTCTTGAATAAGGGGTCCAATATAGGTACATGGGCCTTTATCTGATAAACTACTTGTGACAAGGAGACATAACATTCATACACATTTTCCAATTAGTCCACAATTATTTTAACCCTATGCTCCAAGATTTGTTCCAATACCCTAAGGGTTTCTCTGTTTTCTCTTTCCTTTGCTTCTTCATTAATCTTTTTCAACTTCTTAATTAATTTTTTGTTTTAGAACATTAACTTGTTTAACAGAGATTTCACCTATATCAGTCTGGATGGCAGGGGGCTAGTATATTTTTAATTATGTACTTTGGGAAGGACCTACTCCCTTCAACTGTTGTTTCAATTTCACATTTTCTATGAATAACCTATTCACTTCATCATTTAGATCAGTCTGTGCTTTCTCATATTCTGCCAATCTAAGCTCCATAGCTTTAACCACAACCCTAGTAAACATTGTTGAGTTCATTGCCATAGTAGTTGCCTCCAATGTTGATGTGTCTTGAAGTTTCTTTACCATGGAAGTCCCTCTCATTTCTTTTACAACATCAAGCAATCTTGGTTTTTCTATTCTTTTTTGCTTTGTCCAAAAGGCTAGGGTTTCAAGTCTTGGATTGTAACATGTGCCACTCATTCCCTCATCTGAATTGAATTCAGAAACCAACATGGGATCTTCTTGGATTCTTACTTGATCCAATAAGAATAAAAAATTTAACTCCATCCTAGGAATAATTAGTATATTGCTTTCTAAGACCAATTTTCTTGCTTCTTGGGGGTTAACAGTAATTTCATTAATCCTCAGTTCTTCAAGATTCTGGGCAACAAATTGGTCATGTTGTGACTCCTCAGTTCCCATCTTATTAATTTGGAGTCTCTCCTCAAATTCTTTCATTTTCATCTTAAACCGAAAATTCTTAAACTCGGGAGTTTGAATAAATTCATCATCTTCAATAAATCTAAGGGCAACAATCACCCTTTCATCATCATGCACTTTGTTGGCCTCCTACAATGATTTGACAACTAAGCCCTTAAAGTTTTGATTTAGAGATTTGGCATCTAATCTAAATAGCTTTCTTAATCATCATGAAGGTGCATTTAACTTGTCAACCTAGGGACGTAGACTTGAAATGGGTCAACACAGTATGTGCACTAGGAATCCATAGTAGTCATATTTCATTCTACAACTAAGAAAGACATAATGTTGAAAGTAAATTACTTAGAAAGAAGTAACATAAGTGTTGAACATCAACCAACAACTATACTAAGCTAAAATGCATGACAAAAATAAAAATCTGAGCAAACAAACAGGAAACTACTATGTCTACTTTAGCTATAGGAACGGTCACAGAATGGAGTTCTAGTGGCTACAAGAACAGACAGTTTCCAAATTTGTAACTATTTTCACAGAAAAGTAACAACTAAGCTAAAGTATGGAATGCTCACCAAGTGGCCCCCCTTGGATGAGTATCCCTTAAGAAAAATGTAAACTTAGATGCAATGAACTTATAACTTCATTTTATTCATTGGAAAGCATGAGTACAATAGAGCAGCATAACTGTATTAATGAAAAACTAATAATGGGAGTACAACATTAGATTAATCAACCTTCTAAGAAGGAGCATTCGAGTCTTATTTATAGGAGGAAAAACTACTAACTAACTACCTAGCAAGGCGGACAACTCCAATAGATTAGGAGGATGCCACTTTAGGGAAAGCATAGAAAGTGGAAAGGAGGTTATGCATGTGTGGAATCTAGTCAAGCCAATCTACCTTAACGAAGATCTAGCATAACAATAGCTCCTATATTCTCTCAACAAACTATTATGACCATTTACAAGTCAGTTACAATCTTCAATTTGAACTAGAAATCTCCCTCCATTGAGAGTATTCCCTCCATTGACCTTTGAATGATCACCTTGTTGACCTTTATGGCAAAAGACCAGCTGGCAGAATCTTCCTCAATTTTGTAGGTTCTAATTATATATGCATGACAACATTAGTACGCACAACAATTCCATATCTATAACTATCTTAAAGTAGCATTCATTAATCCACATGTAAAATTAACATAGATAGTTCATATAGCATGTCAGTGTCATTTAAAGGTTACAAAAATAAACTTATGCCCAATGTCTATGGTTTTAAGGAAATAACATGAAATTTCAACATCCAAGTATCAAAATTTAGGACAACTACATCAAATGGATAATAAACTCTATCAAAATTGAGCCATAAATTGGACTCATCACTCCTCACAACCTAAGGTTTTGTTGGTCCTCCAACAGAGGAAGAGTTATTCCTTTGCTTGTTCAATACCCTGAAATCTGCAACTCCCAGTTGTCCTACATCAATTCTTGTAGTGTATAAATTGCGGTCCCAATAGAACCCTTGCTTGTTGTCCAACTTGTTCCATCTTTGCCTCTATGTGGCTATATCATACTAATAATACCTAAAATTTGGCACAGGCCATAATATGGTAGGTGGCTGAAAAGTTAATGGGAGCCAAAATTTCCCCTTCGTCCTTCCAAGTTGTATATATCTATCAACTCTTTTGCATGTTGTAGCATAGTTCTACAGAGAGTGAGGTTCAACTTGTTTTAACTCATCAGTCAAAACTGTTCCACTTTTGTGACAGATATCCCATTACATATTTTCATGTAGTTTCTACTACCTTCTCATATTCTTTGTAAACTACTTCTCTCATAGGAAATATCCTACTACTATAGCTTGGTCAGTAAAGAAATCTGTGACATTCCCAGAAAATGTCTCCTGGGTTTCTAGATTCAGCCCTGATGGGAAGAGGAGTGTTGGATTCTATTTGCCTATAAGTCCTGAACTGTTGTCCCCAACTAATTTCATTCTATATCCAAGATATGAATGCCCTTAATTGGAGATCCCCAACATACAACAATGGATTCCAATTATGATCTTGGGACACAGCATAATTGTGCAAATAGAATTCACACAACAAATTTTTCACTTCAAGAAGAGAAATCTGATTAGCCTAAAAAAATTTAAGAGGAGTCTCAATGGAAGGATTCAAACCTGAAATGATCCTTGATAATTTAAACAAAGTATTCCTCTCCTTCAAATATAGAGCATAGACCCTTGGAGGAGTCCTTCACTCTAACATCTGAGGTACTAAGGCTGCTACATTGTCCACCTTTTCCTTTAAAGCAACAATTTTTGTATTCTTCTTTTCAATCTCTGCATCTTTCTTTTTAATTTCCTCCTTTAGCCTGTGTTTCTCCTTTTTTCATTCCTCTTCCCTCCTTTGCATCTCATTCCATAATTTCATGGCTACCATGTGCATTGAAAAATCAGAGGGCTTATGTATTCCTACCAAAAAAATTCCTAGCACCAATTCTTGCATTTCACATAGCACCTATTACAAGGATTCTAATTGTTCACCCAGTTTTGGCTGCAGGGGTTCTTGTTCTTGCTACAAGAAGTCTTGCTCTTGCTATAGGAGCTCCTAATTCTTCTCATACTCTTGACTCTCAACCTGTTCTGTGATGGCAGCAAGCTCTGCCAACCTTATATTTTTTTGTTCCTCAAAAATGTCCTTTTCCTCAACCTTCACCTGCCCCATTGGGACTTCTGTGTCCTCTTGTGATGTTCCTCGAGGGCTATGGCTTCTCTTAGAAGACACACCAGCAACTGGCCCAACCGGTCTTAATTTTCTAGGAGGGGTTTCATATTTTTCTTTGGTTGTAGGAAGAACAGTGTCATCCTTTCGTTTCTTAGAGCTTGACACTTCTTTTTCTATCATATTATTTTTAGCTTTTCCCTTCCTCATTTTTGCTTCTTTCTTTTGTGCCCTAGTTCGAATTAGGGTTCCAAGAGGGACATCATCATCAAAGTCTGAAGAGGTACTATCTTTATTTGAATGTTTTGCCTCAGAAGAACTAATCTCTATAGTTTGCTCAGCTGCAAGAGGGTTTACACTAGGGCTTGCACCAGAAGTTGAGGCTCCAAGAGTGGCTTCAACAATGTTCAGTCTCCTACTAACCCTACGAGGTTGAGGCAAAACCCTAGGTCGCAAATGCTCCAGTCTAAATTAATAAATATTTAAATATTCCTCCCAAGCCATATCAAACACATCATGCAGAGGTTTTTCTACTAATAATTTGATCATACAATGGTAGGAGGGCTGATGCAAGAAGTTGGGTACACAAAAAGCTCAAAAAGTGGAAATGTTTTTGCTGTTTTTCAGAATTTGTCACATTTGGACTGAAAATTTGAGGCACTTACACAATGAATATTAAAAAAAGTCAGTAATTTAAAATCTAGAATTTTGAATCAAGTTTCCAAATATGTAAATTATTAAAATACCCAAATTATATAAATTAAATTTTGATAGGGATCTATAAAAACCACTTTTTAAAAGTCCCTATTTTTTTACCATACCAAGTAGGTGTACAAACAACACTTTTTGACCCAAATAAAATTATTTTTCTAATTCCTTTTGGGAAATGAGAGCTAACAACATGAAGTTTGATGTGGATTTTTTTTTGTAATTTTTGGTTGAATATTTTTTTTTAATTAATTTTTTATTGGTCTTAATTGATATTTTTTAAAATCAATGTGTACGGACAACATAATTGGACCTAAAAAAAATATGTTTTGACTCTTTTTTTTTCATTGTGTAGAGAATTGTCTGAAGTTTGATGCCATATAATTTTTTTTACAAGAAACTTAATCAATAAAAAGTTATTAAAAAACCAAAAAAACCTGATATTTCAAGTTTAAGGACTAGTTTGCTTAGAAATTAATCAAAAAATAGCAAACATAATCCAATCTTAATAAAATTTATATATTTAGAAATTAGACATTGTGTTCTCTAATGGGTTTTAATTTTATAGATTCATTCAGAAAAAAAGTCCATCAACTATGTTGTCAAAGTTGGACATTTTTCTTCAATCTGCCTTAGTTTTTTAGTTGCAGGTCAAAGGCTAAGGCTCGGATTGCCAAGCCTTTTCCAAGCCTAAAACCAAGCCTGGAAGTGGTGAAAATTCAATTTTTAAATAACGCGTATGCGTTTTGTAACGCATACGCATTTCCTATTGACCCGTTGGGAAAACGGAACGCATACGCATTATTAAACGCGTATGCATTGTTTAAAATAACGCGTACGTGTTTCTAATATATCCGTTTTTAGCTAATTTTGAAAATTCTGGTAAAACACAATTTTCTTACAACATTCATTTTTTGCAGTATGGTCCGAAAGTGTCATTTTCTGTATTTTTTATTGCAAATTTGTCTTGTACAGGGCATATTCTATTCAAATCGTTGGAAGAGACAAAGTGCAGGTTGAAGTTTCTGAAGTGGAATCAAGTGCAAGAACTTTTTACAAAAATATTTGGAAAAAGTGAATTTTTGGATGTACTCATGATGTTTTTGTACTTCAGAGTTTATAGAAAAAATGATCTTCATAGTACTTAGTTTAATTTGAATATTTGAAGGAGGTGGAAATTTGGAAATAATTTTTTTGAGTTATTGTTTTTGTCATCAAAGAGGGTTTGGTAACCATGGGTGATAAGCAAAGACAAAAAAAAAGATGTAGAAAGTTAATGACACTCGAAGAAGTTCAAGCAAATAAAGATAAGGAGGCAAAAAGACAAAGGGAAAGGAGAGAAAGGAATCATCAAATGAAAGATTTGGAGACATCTAGTTCCAAGAATGTTGAAGAGGAAGCCATGAATGATGAAATGAATGTAGATGATGCAAATGTGGAGATGGTGAATATAGAAGAAAATGCAATTACGGAGACAAACCCAACTGTGCCTTCAACTTCAACTTTGAATGATATGCAAACAATTTCGGGTGTGTCTTCAAATCCACCTCCCAATGATATGGAAAATGCACCTATTCAAACAATCTATCCAGGTATGTGTTCAAACCCAATTTCTCATAATATTGATATTGCTTGTTTAGATGAAGCTGGATACACCATTGATGAGATCAATAATATTAGGGTTGAAACAATGCAGAAACAAGAAAATGATGAAATTATATCTTATGAGAATGTAAATGAGAATGAAATCCCTCATATTAATGAAAATGATAATGAAATCCCTTTTACATTTGAAAATGAAAATGAAACCCCTTGTGTGAATGAAAATGAAACTCCTATGGATGAAGGTGAAAATGTTTTTTTTACAATTGAAACAGATGTGCTAGATAACCTTCATGGTAAAGTTTCTTCGAGACAAATTAGAAATTATGGAAATAAAATATATAAAATATTTTTTTATAGAAAGAAATTAGGATTCCAATGTCAACTCATGGTGCAATTGATGAGAATGTTGAAAATGAGAAAAGTGATGAAAAAATTAGGTGTTTTTGTAAAATCAAAAAAGAAAGATGATTCAGTAGAACAAGTCATATCTAGTGTTGCTAATGCTATTGATGTTATTGGTAAGAAAAGTCGATCGAAAGATAAGAATGCAGCTCGTCGTGCAATAACAACTACTTCTAGTTGATAAAACAACTTCAAATAAAAGAATGTTAAGTAAGATTAGTAAATGTGTAAAAGTAAATCCTAGAACTTTGATAAGAGCTGCTAAAAGAAGAGAAAGTATTGAAAAGGATCCTATTAATCAATGTTGGAGTTTTAGTGGTAGACTCCCAAGATCAGACATGAAATTAACTAATGAAATTAAAAATTTAATCCATAAATTTTGGCATGATAATACAAGAGTATCACCTAACATTAGAGATGTCTTAAAATTAAGGTGGGTTCCAAAATTCGTGAACCTCATCCAAAGCATCTCTTAGATATGACTCAAACTGAATTATATAAAAAAAATTTAGATGCTTCAATCTTACCATTGAATATTAACATAAGTCAAAGATCATTTGAAAAGTGTAAACCTTGGTATGTTAGAATTAATAAGCAACGAATCTCTTGTTGTTGTAAGACTCATGTACAATTTCATTATTATTATGATATATTTCGATATATATGATGCACTTTGCATGCTAACCAAATTATGCAAGACATTTGTGGCATTAATATGCCACTGAAAGAATCAAAGATTTTATAGCAGGTTTGTTTTGTGATCCCTCTTTAAATGGAAACTCTTTTTTTTTTAAAGCATGCATTTATGGAGAATGCGATAGATGTGGTAACTTTTCATTATTAGGAGAATGTATGCATGAAAGTAGTTTAGATGAATTTGGACAACAATTAGTGGATGTAAAAAAATTTAAAAATGTTGAGTATTCTTTAAAAGATGGAAAAACTGGAAAACGTGTTGAGCTAATTGTGGAAAAGTTAGTGTGCATGCTTTTATTAATGAATTTAAAGATAAGTTTGTACCTAAATATGTTCAACACTCTCATAATGCTCATTGGCTTGATAATCAATTTCGTTTATGTAAAAACACATTCCCAATGGGAAGTATATTGTCGTTATTTTGCTAAAAATTATACTCTTGCTCCACAAGAAGAAATTCAATCACAGTATTATAATTCAATGCAAGTAGCTATATTTGTTCACATTGTTTATAGACATGCGAAGATAGTACAAAGAGAATAGAAAATTTTGAGAGAGTACCATTTTTATGTAAGTGATAATTGATTACATTCATCTGAGTTTGTACAATATTGTTTTGATATATTTTATAAAAATTTAAAAGAGAGAGGAATTCAAATGCTAGAACATCTCATATGGTCAGATAATTGCATGGGTCAATTCAAAAATGCTAGAATGTTTTATTGGTTATGTAGAGTTCATAAGGAAAATAATATCCAACACATATGGAGTTTTTTTGAAGCTGGTCATGGTAAGGGAGAACACGTTGGAGCAGGTGCATGTGTGAAAAGAGCTCTTGCTAGAAAGCAACTAAAATTTGAGGATGCTACAAAATTTAGAGATGCATGTGCAATTGTAGATTGGTGCAATACCAAATTATCTACAAGAACAAGTGAGAGCTCAATAATTCGACGCTTCTTTTGGTTAGTTGAAGAAAATGATATTTTTTCTCGACAAGATTGTGAAACAATTAATGGATCTGCAAAATGGAATTCGTTTAAGAGTTCAAATGCAAACACATGGACAATATGGACAAGGGAGTTGGCATGTTTTTGTCAATTTTGTATTGCAGGTGATTGGGAGGCATGTGAAAATATGGAATGGGTCAAACAATGGCAACAAAGAGCCTTAACGCCTACATCGACAAATGTTCAACATGGAACGATAATTGAAGATAATCAAGTGTTCGCATCAGATGATTATGATCATGTTTCAGATCTTGTACAAGAAGGTACATTATTTATTGAGTTGAATTTTGTATGTATGGATGTTTATATGTGAATTAAATATAAGTCACTTTTTATTGAATTTTGTATTTATTTTTGCAGGACATGTGTATGTTGTTGTTGCACCTGAGGGGAATGAAGAGGAGACAGATTACTGGTTGGCTAGATGTGTTGAGAGAAAACATAAGTTGGCACATCCTAGAGTGGATGATGACAACTTTGAGTATCCAACTGGTTCAGTGGTTGTTGTTGGCACCTGGCTTCGAAAATATTTAATGAGAAAGAATGGCTTGCCTGCATTTGAAGATTATGAAAGACACAAGAAGATTATACATTATTCACATTTGATTTTGGCAACCAATATAAAACTAGTTAGATATCAAGGGAGGCCTGCTAATAAAGTTTTATGGACACTTTCAATGGATGATCACGAGACAATCATAGATGCATTAAAAAAGAGAGAGGATGCAGATGGTACAACAGAGTAAATAAATATTGGTAAGTATATCTAGTTGTTTATATAGTTAATTGATATATATATTTGTATTTAATCATTTCCTAATTAAATTTTTATATCATTTTTTTTTGGGTCTCCCAAAATTAGATGCTTTACAAACAAGAGAGGAGATGCACATATATTACAATGGAATTCAAATATAGAGATAGGTAACTATATATAGTTCTAGATACATTTAATTGATAGTATAAATTCATTATCTCAACTCCCCTTAGTCCACCCTCTTGTATCCCTTCAAGTCATTCTATCAACTCCCCTTAATCCACCCTCTTTCATCCCCTTAATACATCCTCTTAAAGCACCCTTAAGTCATATCCTCTTACATCCATGTAATCCATAATCTTGCATTCCTTAAGTCACTCTCATAATTCCCCTTAAGCCATCCTCTTAGGGCCTATTAATATCCATATTGTTAGGTTCATAACATGCATCCTCTTAATCCACTATCTTACATCCCTTTAATCCATTCTATCAACTCCCCTTAATCCACCCTCTTACATCCCCTTAATCCACTCTCTTACATCCCTTTGAGTCTCTTTATCAACTCCCCTTAATCCACTCTCTTACATCCCTTAAGCCACCCCCTTAAAGGACTCTAATAATTATGATATATTTTGATATATACGATGCACTTTGCATGCTAATCCATTCTATCAACTCCCCTTAATCCACCCTCTTACATCTCCTTAATCCACTCTCTTACATCCCTTTGAGTCATTTTATCAACTCCCCTTAATCCACCCTCTTACATCCCCTTGATCCACTCTCTTACATCCCTTTGAGTCATTTTATCAACTCCCCTTAATCCACCCTCTTACATCCCCTTAAGCCATCCTCTTAAATGACTCTCATAATTCCCCTTAAGCCATCTTCTTAGGACCTGTTAAGCCATATCCTAGGGTTCATGAGATGCATCCTCTTAAACCATCCTCTTATATCCCCTTAAGCCATTCTCTTAAGACCCCCCTTAAGCTATATATCCTCTTAGGTCCCCTTAATCCATCCTATGGCAAACATCTTTTGAATTTGTATGGAATTTACTATATACTATTATTTTCTCACATGAATTTTTTTCTTAAATGAATCATAAAAATTGTAGTTACTTACATTAATTATTTTTGCAAGTTCTCATCAAGTCGATCTACGAAGTGATTGTTGAACTGAAAAATTATTTTATCGCGACTATGTAAATGTCAATTTTTGGCCTTCACCTAAAAGTTGATAAGTTTTAATTGTATCTACATGTGCATATATGTTTCATCATATTATATAGTTGTAATAAACATCTTGATATACATTATATATGTTTGTTCAATGTCACTTTTTAAATATCTTGTTCCAATTTTATAGATTATACATTTCATGTCTTGTATTTACCACATTTTATATAATTATTCAATTGTATAGATTATACATTTTATACATGTACAAGGAGATAGTTTTTTTGTTTATTGATTCAAATATTTGCTATCTAATTGGAAAATAGTTAAAGTTATCTGCCCTTAATTTATTATGAATATGATCTAAACTATTTAAGGAATGTTTTAATTTGTCACCTAACCATGTGATAAATTATATATATATTAAATTTGATTCTAGATAAGAATTTATATAGTGCATGTAATACTTGAAAATTAGATAAAATATAAATAGTCTAATGTATGAGTGCATATAATCATGAAAATGAACATAACATGATAGATAGTCCATAGAATTTATAGTCCATGTCAAGTCCAACACATAACATGTTCAAAGTAAAACTAGAGATAGATAGTCCATAGAATCTATATGTCAAGTCCAACACATATATTTAAATAAAACTAGAGATCTATAGTCCATAAAATATATTTAAACCATCTAACTTTCAAGCTGATCAGTCAAATCAAGTCTCCTCTTTGTTCCATGTTGACTAGATGTACCTGCATCATGCTGTAAAAGAGTACAAGAAACTTGAAATTAGATTTAAATTTATTTCTAGAAATTTTGATATAATTAAACATATTTAAACATGAAAATATAAACTTTTAGATAAAAATAAATTTAATTAAATATCTAGTATTTATATATAGTAAAAATGATTTCTAGTATGCATAAATTACCATATGATCATGTGAATCTGTAACTGGTAAATTTTCTTCAACAGGTAGCATAACTGTCACTTGAGAAGATGCAAATGCCTGATCTACTATATCCTGCATATTCATATAAAGCAAACAATATGTGAAAACCTCGAATATATATATTTAAAAGGTCCATAAAAATTGTATAGGAGATTTTTAAAGTAAAGTTTACAACCTCGAATGATATGACCTCATGATCATGCACCTGAGATTGCCCATGCATAAACGCCAATGATGTCTCAGGTGCACGGCTCGCCATGGGTATCTCATGAAATTCCCGCATATAGATGTACAATAGTTCGTATAGATCATTGACACATGTGTATGTAAATGAAAAAATTAAATTAGATCTATGATGTCTATTTAATTTAAACTTAACAAACTTTTGAAAGCACGCACCTGAGCTGATGATGTCTCAGGAGCGCTCACCACTGTAACTTGAGGTTGGTCAGTACTAGGTATTGTATGACCTCCCTGCATCTAGATATAATATATCAATTCACAAATGTGTACAAATTCAAATTAAATTAGATATATATATCCACACAAATTATTTAATATATATATTGGTTCAAGTACCTATCCAAAAGGTGAGCCTAGATCTACATCACTCGACATATGCACACGATGATCATATTGAGTTTCAGGCATCACGTGATCATGCATCTACACCAAACACTTATTGAATTAATATTATATTATATATATAATTTGATGTTATTATTTACATGAATTTTTCATATTTCAAACTTGAATTAAATTTAAGTTCAAAAGATGAACATACCTGTGTAGGACGATCCTCATAATATAGTAAATTCAGGTATGACCCCATCCCAGATGCATGTGCATCACCTGAATTAGATGTCTGAGTATCCCTATAGCCCAAGCCTCCATGCTCTCTATTGGCCACTTCAGTGGCCACATGTGTAGACTACTGAGTGAGATGTCCTGAAAGTGAACTCAATTCTCCTAATGTCTATAACATGGTTTGTTGCTGAAATGCAGCAGGAACACTAGGAGAAGGAAGAGGAACAATAGGAGCAATTGGAGCACGTCGCTGAGGATCGACGCATTCTCCTAATCTATGTTGAGGCATGCCACGCCCAACTCCCTGAAATGACCTCATATCAAAATAGTTGGATTTTTTACCCAACTCAAACTCTGCCCATAACTTTCTCAAAAAGTATAAGGGCACCTCACTGTTTCCATGTGGTGGAGTATCAAACACCATCCACCATCTGTCCCAAAAATGTGCAGCTATCTGCGGGTGCCTACACCATAAAATTGAAATTCATTTTTTCATGGGTGGAATGGGTTGGTTTGTTTGGGGATTAATAAAATATTGTCACATGGCTTGTTTGGTAATTTTCAGGTCATTGATTTCTTTATATGACAATCCATCTGCATAGAATTGTCTCCTCTCTTCTCTCCATTGATAGAACCTAACTAGGTCTACATCAATAGATCGAACAGAATCAACAATAGTTTGCATCGTAGATGCAAACCATGCAAGATAGGGAGGGACTCTAGGCTCATTTTTTATAAGATCTATATTTCCTTGAATGATAGTGAGGTTTGCTCGAATATTCTCTCTTATTTGATCTTCATCAACTACAGGAGGGGGTGGGGGGTTTGGTGGTGGAGAATGTGGAGGTGTGCTAGGGTTATAATGTTCATGTGGTGGATTGGGATGTATGGGATCTATAGGAATTTCTTGATTGGGCATAAAATCCTCTAAATTAAACAACGGATCCATGTGAGCAATGATATGGCAACTGCATGTTAAACAATTAAAAAATATATATCAACAAACTAATTAAATAATGCACAAAATTTGAAAGTTATTTAAAAATCACATTGAACATGCACAAATTCAAAATATATTTCATTTGAAGACCATTTGTAAATAACATTAAATAAAATCCATAACATTAAAATTCATAGCATGTACACACATTAAATTGATTCCAGTGTGGGGTTGTTAATATGAAGGGTAGATTTATGAAATTATGGGGTTTTATTAAAATTTATTTAATCTCATTCATTATTTTCAAATAATACTATTTAGATAAGAATGAAAAATTAATAGAAGACATTGAAAGGGACACATAGATATATGGTAGTGACCTAATTGCAATGTACAAAATATAAAAAAAAGATGAGTGAGGTCAAGCTCTATTCACCAAATTTATCCCCTTAAGAAATGTCAAATTCCCCCTCAAGACATCGATTTATGATTTAGGGTATAGGATGGCTTAAGGGGATCTATGTGTAGTAAGGTCTTAGGACAAAATGGTCCATGGCTTAAGGGAATAAAATTTGGTGAAGTTGCCTAAGGCAACCAAATTTCATTTTAAGGTCCTACAATTCAAAATGAATAGATGTATTTTAATCAAGTATGACAAAATTTAATTAAATCTGAGGACATAAATTGATTTATCTAAATTTTCAAATTTCATGTATATAGATACTATTATAGTTTTTTATATTTTAAATATATCTTTATTTGTGATTAAATATTATTAAAGGCTACCTCTAGGAATACTCTCCTAGGTCTAGCTAATCCCAAAGTGAAGGAAAAATTATTCATTCTCAACAATTAGAATGGTATTTAACTCTTTATTTTAATGAGTTCATCCATACATCCTTCAAGAATATCATCTCCCTAGCATAAGTGGATTGATCCCTATACACATAATACACTATCAACACTTTAAAAAATATATATTATTGTAGACCACCCAACTATAATTTTAATGCAACCTATATGTATAGGAAGACCAAAAAATTATACAACTCACACATCTTGAGTATTACCACATATAAATTCAATATTTCATTAGTAATACTTGAATATCTAAAAATGCTAGAGGGTTATCTAGGAAATTTAAGCAACCAAAATATTCCACAACCATCACTTTGTACATCCAAATAGAAGAACAAGGTTTTTTGGGAGCTTCTAGGTCGTGCTAAGAGATCAACTCTACAACTAACATGTAATGAGGGTTCAATAATCCAATTCTTCTATTTAACCATGGATTTAAAGAATGAAACCAACATATGTAAGAACTTTAAATAGTATTCAAAACAACTAGTACTTTCTCATGTAACTAAGAAGCCAAAAGCAAGAACCCAACATGAAAAATCTTCCATTTTGTACATGACCACATAATACATGAAAATAGAAATTTAATCTTAGAGGATAGTCTCATAATACCAAATAAGATCTACAACTATAAAGGAAAAAAGAGAGAAATAAGAATATATGCAACTATAAGAAGGAAAGAGATATAAATATACTTTATGAATCCTATTTCAAGAATAACTATCCTCTAATTTACCACACAACTCAATGCATTGTTAGATGATTTATGGTTATAATATACTCATAGGGATTCTATAGAATACAACAATGATATCAAAAATCCTAATCCTATTAAAAAAAAAAGGATAGAATAACTTTATAAAATACATTGCATACATCTTCTACCCAAAGAATCCAATATATAGGTCCATAAGGATTCCTAGGAAATAACAAAATGGCAACACCACAGTCACTAATAATGCATGAAAATACTATGGTAAGTAATTTTTTATGACTCTCACATGTGTTGACCCATCCTAAAATAGATAATAACTCTTATACAATCTCTTTATTTCAACTTCACTATACAAGTTGGCCTAAGTAACTCTCAAGAACTCATCTAAGAGACACAAGATCTCTAGATAGTGGGACAAAGTAGTTAAGAATAAATTATAAGTTTAGTTCACTAACATTAAAATTCATAATCTCATTCATTTTTTTCAAAGAATACTAAAGATAAGAATGAAAAATTAATAGAATACATTCAAAGGGACACATAGATATATGCACTAGTGACCTAATTGTAATGTACAAAATAAACAAAGATGAGATTGAGCTCTACTCACCAAATTTTGAGAACTTCTTTGATCCCCTTAAGAAATGTCATATTAGGACCCCTTAAGACATCGATTTATGATTTAGGGTGATAGGATGGCTTAAGGGGATCTATGTCTAGTAAGGTGGACTAGGAAAAAATGTTCCATGGCTTAAGGGAATAAAATTTGGTGGAGTTGCCTAAGGCAACCAAATTTAATTTTAAGGTCCTACAACAAAATGAATGGTAAATAAGGGTTTAGGGTTTAGATTTAGAGATTTGATGACATGAAAACATATAGAAGACACATGATGGATTTTGAACCTATTTGGACCTCCAAGCACTCTTGGATGATTTAAAAAGGAAGAGGAGATCTAAACCCTAGACCCAATTTTTTATCTAATCATATATTTTTTGAAACGTTTCTATGACATAGACTCTTCCTTTGAAATAGGGTTTACGTAAAATAGCCCATTTTAGGTTTACATAAATTACGGTAAATAGGGTTTTAGGTTTACGTTTTAGGGTTTAGGTCCAAAGATTAACGTACAATGTAAATTAGTTTTTAGGGACCTATGGAAATTTTGTAACCTAGGGTTTTAAAATTTCTACGTTTTAAATGTGTTCAATTTAGGTTTAGTTTTTAGGGTTTTCAATTTACAATTTAAATTTCTTCATTTCATTGACGTTATTGGTTTTTTAAATGCAATTAAAAACAATTAAATATTGAGCTAAACACAAATTAAATACTAATTAAAAACAAAAAAAAGATATAAACCAAAAAAAATGAAGAATTCAAAAAACCTGGAAGTCGACGAGGTTGCTAGTGTCGATGGGAGGAGGTGCAGTGAAAATTTGGTCGCCTCTAAAACGCGTACGCGCTTTGCTTTCTTCTAATCGCCTTCAGATCAAAATGGTGGAAAATGAATTATAGTCATTTATTTAAAAAAAAAAATACTTTCTCGAAACGCGTATGCGTTTCAAAATGCGTACACGTTTTACGTTCACGTACCCGAGTCTAAACGCATATGCATTTGGATCCAAGCTCGGGTACCCAATCCATAACGCGTACGCGTTTCTTGCAACAAAAAAAAAAATCCGCGAGATTTCCCCTCTTCGTGTACCCCACTTCTTGCTTTTACCCAGGAGATAGAATTATCCCTACCTTTTTGAGTTTCAACCACCATGATTGAAAGGAGATGATATAACACATTTGGTACGTTCATTCTTCTCTCATGCCTCATATGATTCAAGAGTTTGAAGTGCACAGAATGTAGGTTTGACTAGCGGCCTTCACAAGTGATGTACTTCACAATGTGGACAACTACTTGCTCCCATGGCTCAAGCAAAGAGGCTTTCTTTGCACCTTGCTTGTCCACATCCAATGGAGGATCACTAAGTTCAGTAAATTCAGCCCTAGCCGACCTTGCATCTCTAGTAGCAAGGTAATGTTCACCATCGATAGGAAACCTTGTAACTTCTACAATCCTCTCTTCAGTAGCTATTACCTCCAACCCTTTTACCATGGCCTTTCCTTCAGACAATGTCTGCGCAAATTCCTGCACAATGTCTTCATTATAACTATCGACCTTCAGGAAATAGTCTAGCCATCCGCAATTTCCAAATTATGCCAAAGAAGGTGCATCTTGCAATAGTACATCGTGAACCGTAGGTTCACTTTGAATTAACTGACCTCCCATCGTTCAATTGTCTACAATTAAACAAGCACTCTGCAAAGTTTCCCTTCCTGCAATCTTTGTCTGAAAGCCCAAATTTCACCTTCTTGCAACACTACTAAATTTCCAATGCCAATGTCATATAAACTTTACCTTTTTGGCGACTTAGGATTATCATAGAGGCAATAAAGGCAGTAAAGGATAATAAATGAAGGATACAATTGAGAAAAATGGTGGTAGTGTGGTGTCATTCCCACACATTTGAGTTGTCACCTCACTCAGAATTCAAATTAGCTCAATTTAAATTTTGCTGACATGGACCAACATGGACTAACACATGGACATGTTATACACACTCCCCCGCCAACCTAAATTTGAGCACGTGTCCTCACATGCGAGGTGGTAATGACAATTTGGCAGGGCAGGGGATAATTACATGCTATGGAGAACATCTGCATTAATGTACAGTAATTAATTAAATGTACTAAAAGATAATTAAGATGTAACAAATTGATGCGCACGTACCTGAATTCATGGAATATTTTTTGCAAAGAATATTGAGGAAGTATCAGTCACCTTTTAAGAAGTCAGTTGAGCAATTAATGAAAGTGGAGATGGAACAAAGTGAAATGGAATGAAGTGAAGTTATGGTGGAGTGATGAAAGAGAGAGAAAGGTGGAGATGGAATGAAGTGAAGATATGGTGGATGGGTGGATGGATGAAGAAGTGGACTCCCACAAAAGTGGAAGTTTTTATTATGAAAATTTGCGTACCTTGGTTGGCCAGAAGGAGGGACACTGGGTCAGCTTCCTTCCGCTGTAGGAAGTTTGGGTGTTGCATGTTCAGTGAATTGTTGCATGAATTCCTCTTTGGAAGTTGGCTTGTGATACAATTTGAGGCGATGACCGTTGACAAGCAGCTTAAATCTCATAGGGTCAATGGTAGTGAGTTGAACAGCTCCATTGGGAAAGACTTCAAGAACCTCATATGGTCCTAGCCACCTTGTCTACAACTTACCAACATTATCTTGATATCTAGAGTCATAAAGGAGCGCCCAGTCACCTGGCTAGAATTTATTGTCCTTTATGAATTTGTCATGCCACTTTATTCTTTGATTTTGCACTACCTCTATGTGATGCAAGGTTGTCTTTCTCATCTCATCCAAATTATTCAGCTACTTAATTTTTTCCTTCTATGCCTCAGAGAAATCCATCCCTAAGTCTAGTGTAGTCATAAGAGTCTTATGCTCAAATTCAATGGGCATCATAGATGTCTTTCCATACAGCAACTCAAAAGGAGTGAAGCCTATGGTTGTTTTCCTGGTGGTCTAATAGGCCCAAACAACTTCTGGCAGCCTATTTTCCCAATCCTTCCTATGAATAGCCACTAGTTTGGTCAAAATGGCTTCAATTCCCCTGTTAGTCACCTCAACTTGGCCATTGGCCTGAGAGTGATAAGGAGTAGACTTCATGTGCCTCACATTATATTCATTAACTAATGTTGTGACAAGGGTTGATGTAAATTGTGCCCCTTGATCAATCACTATCTCCCTTGGAACCCCATACTGTGTGAAAATTTCCTCATAAAGAAATTTTGCAACCTTATTATCTCTTGCATGTTTCATTTCTTTAACTTCTACCCACTTGGTTACATAATCAGTGCACACTAAGATATAGGATTTACCATTTGATGGAGGATCAATGGGTCCTACAAAATCCAATCCTCATTTATCAAATGGATTGATTACTACCTGGGGATAAAGGGTCATCTCATCAGATTTGGTTGGTCGGCCCATCCTCTGGCATCTATCACACTTCCTTGTATATTTCCTTGCATCCTTTTGGAGTGTGGGTCAATAATATCCTATGTTCAAAATCTTCATTGTTGTCCTTTTGGCTGCAAAATTCCCTCCACAAGTTTCATTGTGACATACATGCAATATATCATGTCTCATATTCCCTTGCACATCTCCTCATGACATGGTTTGGTCCAGTGTAGAACAAACATCCTGCAATCCATGAGAAAGGAATTTTTTTCTCAATGAGCACCCTTCTCTCTTTTGGAGAGAAATGAGGAGGAACTCTCCCTGTGACCAAATAATTAGCTATGTCAGCATACCAAGGTGTATGCACACTAATAAAAAATAAATGTTCATCAGGGAAAGAGTCGTCAATGACTTGATTGTCCTTTGATGTAGTCAACCTTGAAAGAAATTTTGCAACAGCATTGGCCTTTCCTAGTTTATCAACAATGGTTATGTCAAACTCCTGCATCAGCAACAATCATTTTGCTAGCCTACCTAAGATTAGGGGCTTATTCATGAGGTACCTAATAGCTGCATGGTTTGTGTGCACAAAGATCTGATAACCTGTTATGTAGTGCCTAAATTTGTTAAGGGCATAGACTACTGCCACCATTTCCTTTTTTGTCACTGTATAATTGAATTCAACTCCTTGCAATTTTTTGCTGAAAAAATAAATAGCATTCTCAATAACTCCTTTATGTCCTAAGACTGATCCTATAGCATAGTCTAATGCATCTGTATGGATGTGAAAAGGAAGTTCCCAATTAGGACCTTTGAGTACAGAAGCATGAGTTAAAGTTTCTTTCAAATCAGAGAATGCCTTGTCACAGTCTTTCATCCATTGGAACTCGGCATCTTTAGTTAGGAGATTGTACAATGGTGCTACCATTTTGCTGAAATATTTGATGAAATGACTATAGTAGCCTGCATGTCCCAAGAAACTCCTAACATCTTTTTGTTTTGCAGGTATAGGTAGATTGGTGATCACCTCAATCTTGGCACAATCTACTTGAATTCCTTGGTGAGAGATGTAGTGGTCAAGGATTACACCTTCCTGCATCATCATGAAGCACTTTTCACTATTTAAAGATAGATTATGGTCTTCACATCTCTGTAAGACTCTCCTGATATTTTCCAATGCTTCATTAAAATCAGCACCATAGGTAGTAAAATCATCCATATAAATCTCTATGCAATCATGTGAGATATCTGAAAATATGCTAATGACTGCCCTCTGAAAACTTGTAGGTGCATTGTATAAGCCAAATGGAAGTACTGATTAGGCATAAGTCCCCCATGGATAGGTAAAGGTGGTCTTCTCTTGGTCCTGTTGTGCAGTTTTTGCACACACGCCCCACTTGGAGTAGGGACCCTCTTTTTCGGATGTCTTTTGACCTTTGGCTTTATTGGACTTGTCTTTTGGGGTCTTGGCACGTTGGTCTTGTTGGCTTTGATCTTGCCCTGAGGCTTGAATTGGCTAAAATTGAGTTTTAGGCAAAGTCCGGGTTTTGGCCTGAATCCGAGATTTTCCAGCTCCGGCGGATTTTCCCGAGCCCTGGTTCATTGTCTGGTCATCGCTGAATTTTCCAAATCCGGGTTTCCGCCTGAATCTGGGATTTTCCAGTTTTGGTGGATTTTCCCGAACTGCGCTAAAATCCCAAGCTTTGTTAAAGTCCCGGTTTCTACCTTTTTGCGAATTTTGTGTCCATCCGGATTTCCGCATGTCTTGGGATTTTCCGAAATTCCTTCCTGGGCTCAGGTTTCCGGATTTGTCAGACGCGTCTTGTCGCTCTTTAATGCTTGCAGTACCTTTGCTCAGACGAGTATGGGGATGGATTTAAATTCTTTTAAGTGTCATTTTAACTTCATCATTCACTTGTTTGCTGCCTTGGCGTCTGAGTACTTCCTCCATTCGAGCTTTGAGTATTGATCTTGAGCCGCTTGCGTGTGGATTGTCTGGAGTGTTGATTAAGGTTTTCATTGCTTGGGCGTGCTTGCTGCGTGGTTGCTTCTTCAAGTTCGAGTTTCCTCTGGGATAATCCATGGTAGGTTATCGATGGCCCCTCTTATTTGTTGGCGTGATGATTGAGTTTTTCTGTGTTGAATGATTATCATTTCGGGTCGGCCCATGTTTGGTCACGATTTTCTTCTTTTAGGGTTGGACCCATCTCTTCGTGAAAACCTCATCACCCACGCCACGTATGCTTGTATTTATCCATTAGATGACAGGTGCGTCCGTTTGGAAGGGGTTTTGGGTGAGATTTTTTTCCCTCTTAGTGCGTAATTTGCCATATGCGAGGTTAGGGTTTCCTTGGTGCTCGGCCCAAAATAATGGATTCGTTATGATTTGCCAATCTTGCACTTGTATTACACTGACCCCTGCCTTGTGAGGATTCGGAGCGCTCTAGACTAATCTTCATAGATGGTATTTTAAACCTTGAGCTTACCCTGGTTTTCATGGTGGGGGGTTGTTCATCAAAATTAGGGCATCGTTGTTTCGCCATGAGGACTCGTCATTTGAGAGCTTTGAGAACTTGAATCATTTGCATTCTGAATTTTGTTGATTAGCGTTGATTTTGAGACCATTAGAATCCAGGTAGAAAAGATTGCATCATCGTTTGATTAATAGTTCGCGTGTCGTCGATCATCGGGTTTCCGGGGTGTCCGCGGAATTCCTGTGCACTCGGATTTTCCCAGTTTCGGCTGATTCCGCGGGGCGTAATGATTTCCGGAGTACTTTGAACTATCCGCAAAAATCCGTTTTGTCCGGACTTTTCCGGTTTTCCTGTCTGGTTTTATTTCTTTCAATTTTCTGAAGATAGGATTAATGGAGTAAATGCTAAATGCTTATTTCTTGTTGCTAATAACCGAATTTCATGATAATCTTATGATATTTTGTCCGTACTAACGCTTTGTTTCACTAATGATGTCTTGGCAACAAGAATCCGTCTAGGTCGGATTTCTCTGAAATTTTGCCCCGACTGGATTTTCCCAGTTTTCAATGTTTTCCCGGACTGCTGTATTTTTCTGGATCTTTAAGGATTGGCGATTTGTGATAGTTTTTAATTGCCTTATATGATTTTATGCTAATCCTTTGGTTGGAATATGTACAATAATTGAATACTCATGACGATCTTTTGTGAGTGCAGGCTGAATCAAGCAAGGCTGCAGCGGGAAAGTCCAAGGGTGACACAGAGGGGTCCTCCATCTCAGAGGCAGAAAGACTAAGATTGGACATCAGGAGTCAACTTCCTAAGAGCAAGATATCTTATGTGTGGTCTGAGGTGTCTGATACCAATGTGGGAGCCTGGAGATACAAGGAGTTCAAAGAAAGAGCAGCTAAGAAGAACCTGTCAGTCCTAAGGAATGGAATGATGAAGTCCGGACTGGTGCATGTGGCAGGGTTTCCTCCTGCAATCCAATGCTATAAGTTGATTTTAGAGTGTGCCCGGCAGTACGACTTCGACACACAAACGGTTGTCAGCACTGAGGGAAGGGTCTTGGAAAATTTTAGTCCTGCTTCTATTGCCCAAGCCTTTGACATGCCGGATTTTCCTTCAGTGTGTGCTTTGAACATGGACTTGGCTAAAACATACTATGAGAATGAGCCAATCAAAGCTCAACAAATGATTAATGCTTGGTTGGAAAATCCAAAGTTGCACTATTCCAAACTGCCCAAGCAGTTGCATAGAGTCAAATTCAGGTCTGACATTTATGATACAATCACATTCCTGAGTAGGGTGGCAGGATTGAAAAGTGTCGGAGTACTGGAGAGTTGGATGGTCCATGTGATCACCAAAATTGAGCAAGGAACCAACTACCACTGGGCAGGTCTTATCAGCACCATAATTGACAAACAGCTAAGGGATGTCCTAGAAACCAAGAGATTCACCATGTCCTCTTACGTCATGTATGTGTTAGCAAGGTTCTACCCATACAGGGGTTTGAATCCACAAGGGACATTTGGACAGGACATAATCTATGAGATCTATCCGGAATTGCACCTAGGACACGGAGATTACAGAAGGGCTAATGATGCATTCACAATGCATATCACTAGGATGCTTCAGAATGCCGAGCATGTGAGACTATCAAATGGAGCAAAAGGGTTGATAAAGAATTATGGGGCCTAGTTCATTCAATTTCCCACCTTCACCTACATTAGAATTGATGGATGCCCGGCTACTCCATATAGGTTACCTCGGTATCCTATTGATCAAATTGTGTTATTGGAGATTGTGAGGCAAATATGTGAGTTTGATGCCATAGTCAAAAAGGAGAAGCATAAAACAGGTTTCGGTGGGGATTTCCCTCTTGGAATTGGCATAGCAGAGGTGTGTCCTTCTATCCAATCAGCACATGCAGCAGGTGATGAGTTGGCAGCCCATGGTTTCTCTTTCCATTCCAAAAGAATAAACTTTGATATCACCGGGGAAGCACAAAAGAAGGCTACCAAGGAATACCGTCATAAAGATGACCTAGAGGACTATTGGGCCAACATCAAAGATGATCTTGAAGCAAGAAAGAAAAGGTACTCTAGGCTCCCTGTTGATGTGATCAGACAATACAATGTCAAGCTAATCCCGGACCAACTGGAGGATGATAGAAACCTGGTACAAGATCATGCCTATGAAGCTGTTAAGGATAGGTCAATCGGGGAGATCAACTAGAATGAAGATGAGGTCACAGAGTTGGAAGACCTAATGGCCCGGATTATGAAATTTACCACTTCTTGGTTGAAGCATAAGGTTTGGGAGCTGGAAAGTGAGAGGGTGGCCTGTACCTTCAATTTAATGGGAAATCTCAACCCAATGTCTACTTCAGAAGAATCCGGGGATGATGACCCCAAAGGGAAAACCAAAAAGAGCTCACCTTTCAAGATAAAGATTAGAGGCCCTAAGGAAAGTGAGTCGGAACCGAAAAGGAAGCCCAAGGGAAAGAAAAGAAGTAGAGCTTTGAAGATAGGCAAGTCCTCTAATGAGGAAGGGTTGGAAAAAGCAGCAGAGGCCACGAATCACCTGAAAAGGAGGATATCCCTGTTAGAACTCCATCACCAGTTCAAGAAGAGGAAGTTGAAGTAGATGATCAAGGTAAGCAATCTCCTGAGAAAGGAAAGGATGAAACATCGGAAAAACAACAGGAAGAAGGAAAAACAGAGGAAATCCGGGTAGAGCCTGTTGTCCCGGATTGGCTTGAAAAGGAGATCACAAGGAAGAAACAGGTTGTTGTTGAGGACACTCCTTTAGATTGGGATGAGATGCTGTCTAAAATCGGCAAAGGTAAGAAGAAGAAGGCAGCTAAGGTCATCTCAAGGATAGAAAGGGATGAAGCAAATAATAGAGTTATCCACATTGCCACCCCTGCTACAGACAAGACAAGAGAAGATGTCACTGGTGAAGATTACAATGTGCAGACCATTAATCTTGGGCCAGCTTCCATGGAACAGGACATTGATGAATATGAAGGCTCCAGTGCGGTAATCATTGGGAGGTTAAGAAAGGAAGCTCAGACCAAGCATGAGCTTAGAAAAGAAAATGAAAGGCTTAGGAAGTGCTTGGAGGATGTAATGAAGCCTCTGCAATCTCTCCACCCCTCTTCCTCTGCCACTCCTAGTTTCTTGCCTAAAGAAACCATCTCCGAAATTGAAAAGATGAAGGCCTCTGCTCAAACTACAACAGATTGGTTGAAGGATGTGCAGGCAAGAGGAGATAGTGCAATCAAGGATATCCTTTCAGTTGGGAAGGATGCGGTCCGAGCAAAGGAGTTATTGGAGCATGTGTTATCCCAGGACAAGGAAGACATTAACCTTCTACTACAAAAATCCAGGGTCATCATAGAATATGGTAAAGTTCAATTGGCTACAGATGGGATTCTTTCTTCCTCCAGATTGAATGAACCTTGGGAATGGTTTGAGGCTCTGCAGATTCGGCAGAAGGCCATGAGGAAGATCCAGAAACAGAAGAAGCTGATGGATGGTGACCTGACTGGTGTCTATGAGGGTTGCATTGCATTTTTTGAGGTTATGACTAGTAGGAGAAAGATAGCTCCTAAGTACCTGAGTCTGGAACAACTGAAGGAATGGTGGCATGATGTTTATGCTCCAGACTCCGAGAATGTTATAACAGGGCACCAGTTGGATGACGCAGCAACATACCTGTCAGTAGTGGATAAATATCAGGCACATAAGGATGATTGGAATAAGACGGTTGAGCAGTCAAAAGAGGAGATTGACTCCATTAAATGCAGGCTTAGGATCTTGCCTTTGCCACCTGTTGTCGAGCTAGATGGGGTATTTTTGAGGGTCCAAGGATCGTTGGGCCAAAACAAGGATAAGGGAGGCGGTATTTAATGCTTGTCTTGAGATTTGTGCTTCCCTATTATTATAGAGCATCTATTGAACCGGACTACATTGAGGACTGTGTCTAGGCCGACCTTGATGATATATGGCATTTAATGTGTGCCTTATTTTGAATTCCTAAGGCCGACTTGTTTTGGCAGTTGTTTTATTTTGTAAATGTTTGGCTGGGCCGACATGTCTTGAGAATTTTCTATAAAAGGGCATTCTTGTCCCATTGTAAGGGTTAGCTAGAAAGTAATAGAGATAAGCAAGAGCATAAAAGAGCTAGAGTATTTTGTAGTAGAAGTAGTAGTCAGTTTCTTGAAGCAAATATTGTAACAGAACAGTGGAATTGTTGTAGCATTTTGGTGATCTAATACAATAGAAGACATTGTGGTTTTCCTGGTGAAATCTCTTGTGTTGGTTTATCTTGCATGGTTCTCGTTGTTCTATCTTCCAAATTGCTTAAATATTTAGGGTTTAGTGTTGAGAATTAGATTAGTGAGGTGAATGATGTTCATGATTTCATATTTGGAATGTTTGTAGCAATCTGTGGTCTATACTCCCAGTAACTATCTGATTGTAGTAGGCTGGTGAAGTCAACCTGGACCAAATATTTATGTGTGCTTAAGTTCAATTGTAGATGAATGTCTATGATTTGAAAATCTACATACCTTAGAAGATTGCACCGTTCTTGTAATATTGCATTGTGGATTAAGCAAGAATTGGTTATTTGAGATTGGTCCATTCCAGATATCTGTCATTTGCATTGCTCATTCTAGGGATAGTTTAGATCTTATTATATCCTTGCACCCTTATCTTTTGCTATTTCTTTATTATCTGGTTAGATTTAGGATTTAAGATCATCATATTGCAAGATCTGATAAGTGGAAAGATACAGTTTGCTTGTAGTAAGGTCCGATTGTGATTACCAGCATTTCACATTTTATCTGAGTTGTTTATGCATTGTCATGACCTGACACCCGAGAGACCTTGGGGTGATTTTCAGTAATTTATTGTTGAAAATAACCTTTCAAGAGAGATAGAATATTGCATTCTGTCTGAGTTGTTGCTGTGCAGAAAACACCATCAACAGGTCCCCGGGTGCAATTTGTATCCGGTTATAGTCATTGAATCCATCTAGAAAAGAGAAATAATGCTTGCTTGCAAGGGAATCCAACACTTGGTCTACAAAAGGAAGGGGGAAATGGTCCTTTTTGGTGACAGCATTGAGTTCCCTATAATCAACACAAACTTGCCACTTCCCTCCCTTTGTGGGCACAATCACCAATGGAGACACCCACTGACTATCTGAAATGGGGTAGATAAATCCTACATCTAGCAATTTCTGTAATTTCCCTTTTACAATTTCTCTCAATGCAAGGTTAATTCTTCTTTGTGTCTGCCTCACTGGTGTGCAATCATCTTTGATGTATATCCTATGAGTGTAGAGCTTAGGATCCAATTCCTTCATATCATGATAGTCCCATGCAAATGCATGCTAGTGGGTCTTCAGTAAGTTTTTCAATGATGGTTGTTGTTCTTCACTCAGCTTGTTGTTAATATTTAGATATTTCCCTTCTGAAACTTGCACTTGTGTAGTTAACTCTATCATAGCTACTTCACTAATGCTTGGTACCTTGAGTTCATGTGGCTGCAGTGTATGAGACATACTTGTTGCTATAGGAAGTTCAGCTACAGGAAGAGCGGGAAGAAGTGTCTTCACTGGACCAGCAAAACCAAATGCATGAGAGGAGGATGCTTCCTACACCTCACAATGGTTATGAATTATGTTAGACAATAATTCATCTTCTTCCTGAAGTTGCATGAAAGAAATTTTTCCTAACATCATAAGTTGTGCCATAGAATTGACTTCTTCGGCCTCTTCACCAACATGTGGCCATATGGGATTATCCATATCATGGGATGGCTAAGCATGAGGGTAGAGAACAAGTTTTTTGGCACTCTTTCCATCAGAAATGGTCATGTCTCCTATCTGACATCCAATATAGGCATCTTTTGTTGCTAACCGTGGCCTCTCTAGGATGATGGGATAGCCGCCTAGTGTAGCTTTTGGAGAAAGAATCATGAAATCTGTTGGGTACTCCCAAGAGTCTAGAGTTACCACAAGATCTACTAAACCATCAAGTTTAACATTAGAACTATCAGCAAGCTGCAGGACATTAGGAGTAGGTCTCATGCTTGCAATATTTAGTTGTTGTAGGATACCCTTAGTCATCACATTTATTGCTACTCTCAAATCAATCGGATCATTCTTTATTTGGATCTCATTTTTAACAACTCCTACCACAGGACTACATGGGTCATTGTATTTGGGAACAATCACTTTCCCAAGCATGATGTCAGCCAACTATCCCATCACATGAATTGTAGTGGGGTCTCTCTTTTTCCTATCTGGCTTCTTGAGGCATGCTTCCTTAATTGCTTTGCCATATATGGGAACATCTTTTATGGCCTGAAATAGAGGTATCTTGACACATATATGCTTCAATTGATCTAAGATTCCAAAGGTTGTTTCCTCCTTCTCTTCCTTTTTTTAGCAATTTCGAAAATCTAAGGAAATGGTGGTTCTTGTTCAGTCTGTTGGATTGGGACTGGTTCAGGGTTTTTAGGTACACTTGGCTGAACTATCAATATTAGCTAACATTTTGCATCTGCAGTCCTTCTTCTTTTGTCTGCAATGAGGGCAATATTTTTCCAACATTGTCTTTGCCTCTTCTTGTTTCTTCTTTGCTTGAAGTGTATCCATCTGAGTAGCCAATTTTTTTATGATGTCTTACTTGAAGTCTGCCAGCAAGTGAGTAATCTTCATCCTTGAAACTCCATTGGTAGATGAATTACCCATAGAGGATTGATAAGCTCTCCCTTTCTTTGAAGCTACCCTACAATAGTTCTGACATATCTTCTTGATATCCTCCTAAGGGACTTGGGTGATATATCCTCCTCCCATCAAGTCCAAAGCATCAATGTAGTTGTCATTAATTCCTCTTAGAAAGAGAAAATTTTGTGATTCTTCATTGAGTGTATGGTGTGGAGATTTATGTAGGAAAAACAAAAACCTTGAAATGTAATCCTCCAGACTATCAGCTTCCTTTTGTTGCATCCTAAAAATGTCATCTCCTCTCATGTCACTGCCCCTACAATATTCCTTGTACTTCTAAGGAACTTTGTCTTCATGTCATCCCAATTCTCCATAGTATTTATGCCTAGGCTCATAAACCATCTTAATACAGCCTCTTTCAAGGTGGTAGGGAACAACTTAAGCCTATGAGCATCATTGGTATAGTCATAGCTTCTATAGAGGATATCAAACTCAAACAAGAAAGTATCAAGGTCTTTTGTGACAATTCCATAGAACTTAGGAAGGATTGAAGTAAGGATATTTTTGAGGTTGTCAACTTCATTCTGATGAGCAATGGGGAAAGGAAAATCTAGTTGGTTAGGTTTGTTTCTATTTGTATCACCCATGCCTGCTTGATGGAGTTCCAAAGAAAAGGGGTTCTCAATCTGATTTTGGTCTTTAGAGGAAGTGTCAGAACTAGTTAGATTGGGAAATGCATCAACAAAAGGATGTGCTTCTTCTTCTTCTTTGTCTCTTGGAAAATTATGATGCTCAACTAGCTGGAATGGATCAAGGTTATTAGGAAGAATTCTCCCTTGAGCATCTCTCCTCTTTCCTCTATGCATAAGGTATCAACTCAATATCAGCCAATTCACACAAATAATTGGCAAAAGAATAGTGGATCATTACTTTCCTAAATGAGGGGTATACTAAGAACAAACTTGTAGAAATACTACAACAGGAAAGAAACTATCAATGACTCCAAAGAACACCCTAGTTCGACACCATCCTCGGAAACGGCGCCAAAAATGTTGGCCTCCTACAATGATTTGACAACTAAGCCCTTAAAGTTGTGATTCAAATATTGGACATCTAATCTAAATTGCTATCTTAATCATCATGAAGGTGCATTTTAACTTGTCAACCTAGGGACGTAGACTTGAAATGGTTCAGCACAGTATGTGCACTAGGAATCCATAGTAGCCATATGCATTCTACAGCTAAGAAAGACATAATACTGAAAGTAAATTGCTTAGAAAGAAGTAACATATAAGTGTTGAACATCAACCAACAACTATACTAAGCTGAAATGCATGACATAAATGAAAATCTAAGCAAACAAATAGGAAACTACTATGTCTATTTTGGCTACAGGAACAGACAGTTGCCAAATTTGTAACTATTTGCACAAAAAAGTAACAACTAAGCTAAAGAATGGAATGCTCACCAAGTGGGCCCCCTTGGATGAGTATCCCTTCAGAAAAATGTAAACTCAGATGCAATGAACTTATAACTTCATTTTATTCATTGGAAAGCATGAGTACAATAGAGCAACATAATTTTATTACTGAAAAACTAAGAATGTGAGTACAACATTAGATTAATCAACCTTCTGAGAAGGAGCATGCAAGTCTTATTTATAGGAGGAAAAACTACTAACTACCTAGTAAGGCGATCAACTCCAACATATTAGGAGGACGCCACTTTAGGGAAAGCATAGAAAGTGGAAAGGAGGTTATGCATGCATGGAATCTGGTTAAGCCAATTTTCCTTAACACAAATCTAGCATAACAATAGCTCCTATATTCGCTCAACAAACTATTATGACCATTTACAAGGCAGTTACAATCTTAGATTTGAACTAGGAATCTCCCTCCATTGAGAGTCTTCTCTCCATTGACCTTTGAATTATCACCTTGTTGACCTTTATCGCAAATGACTAGCTGGCATAATCTTACTCAATTTTGTAGGCTCTAATTATATTTGCATGGCAACATTAGTACGCACAATTTCATATCTATAACCATCTTAAAGTAACATTCATTAATCCACATGTAAAATTAACATAGATAGTTCATATAGCATGTCAATGTCATTTAAAGGTTACAAAAATAAACTTATGCCCAATGTCTATGGTTTTGAGGAAAGAACATGAAAATGTCAACATCCAAGCATCAAAGTTTAGGACAACTACATCAAATGGATAATAAACTCTATCAAATTGAGCCATAAATTGGACTCATCACACTTCTTGATCATTATGCCCATGTACATCCACTCTTTCTTTTGGTTTGTGAGCATCTGTTGCAAGCTTAGGTGGTGGCTGATCAACTTCATTATCTTTAAAATTCAAAAGTACACTGGCTTCCTCTTTAGTATCCCCTACTCCTTCACTTATTTCATATGCCACTAAGAGGGCCACTCCATGTGTCTTCTTCCTTTTAGGACTTGGTTGCTTAGGGGATGCTTCTGATTGTATTGTGGCAGTTTTTGGTAAGGGCTTTGTGATTACAATACCACTTGGTTTGATGGGAAGCTTGGAGGGTTTAAAAAATTGACCCTCAGGTTTCTTTTTCTGGTTCAACATATAATCTTTCAAAGTTGTCAATTATTACGTTCATCCTTCTGATAGGATCCTTTTCTTCAACATAGAATCCTTGGAATCCACTATCCCTTTTCTTCTTCTCCTCCTCAAGCCTCTTTATGACTTCCCACTTCCTCTTCCTCTAAAAAACTTCATCAGGTGTAAAGCAATTTCTTATTACATCTTTGTAATCCATTACATGGATAATCCCAACTTTAGTGAGAAGCATTTTCTTTATAAAATTAATATTCCCTTCAGGATCAAAGACCCTTTCTCATCATGACTTCAATGAATATCACATCTTCAAATAGTTCTACAATTCTTCAAGAGTGCCAGACCCTATGGATAGCCCCTCGTATTCAGTTAGGTCGGGGAGGAATGTCCCTTTTTCTATATTTTCATAACATCCTACTCCATTCATAACATTTGCCACATAAATTCTAAAATTGCAATTCGAATAGAAAAAAATTAGGTAAAACATGTGGGGCTTGAGGACACCCATAGACCCTTATTACTATTTGGTCTACTAAGAAGAACCAATCACCGAAATTGTGAGTGTGTCCCTACTCTAGCTTCAATGCTCAAGGTCTTAATACTTGCATGATTTTATTAGGCAATCTTGGTGAAATATGACCAAGAGTGGCCATGAACTTTACTATGAAATCATCATGAAATATTACATAATCACTAATTTTACGTCTACTATCCCAAATGTAACACCAGTTTTGTACAGGAAACTTATTCCCTTCATCATCAATCATTCCCAAACACATTCTTTTAGTCCATATGTTTTTGTTTTGGTACAATATTAAATGACACCACAGAGAGTATTTTTTGAAAGTGATGGGATCTAAGTTCTCTCTTACTTGAAAAAATCCCTCATCAGTGATCCCACACTAGTGGTTTACAATTTTTGGCCAAACTGGACACTAAAATATTTTTTTAAACTAAATCTTCACTTTCAAGCACCTATAGCGGCTAAATCGTGAGGAATTTGAAGATGATGCAAACTAGAGTTTCATGAAATTTTTTCTGTAAATTCTAAATATTTTTAAAAAAAAAATTGGAATCAGATTGCACTTTTTTTTCCATCTCCCTCAAAAACTAGTTTTTTAGAAAACAACATTTTTAAAAAGTGACGCTCACCATATAACGCATAACTTTTTTTTCATGAAGGATAAAATTATAATTCTTTCGAATTTAGATTTGTAACTCTGATATCTAGTGCTTCCACTTGGTTAGATAAGTTTTTATTGAATATTTTTTCATTAATCAAGTTTCAAAGTCAAACCAATTACAATTCAGACGTAGCGCAACCATATAACGCGTAACTTTTTTGTATGTATCAAAACTCAAATTTTTTTTTGTTGGATCAAGGACTTCAATATCTGGTGCACTCATAGGGGCGACCCTTTGGTGAAATGGTGGGGCTTCTTGCTTGAAGTGCCAACAACCAAGGTTCAAACCTCACGGGGTCACTCTCTACCATGTCAACAATTGAGATGGGGGAGACCCTGTGGTGAAATGGTGGGGCTTCTTGCCTATAGTGCCAAAAACCAAGGTTCAACCTCATGGGGTCACTCTCTACCATGCCAACAATTGAGATTGGTTACCCTCAGTTTAGGATCTTGGTTTCTTTATTATTGAATGCTTAGATGAGTTCGTGAAAAGAGAGATTTTGTATGGAAAGCCATTATTTTTTGAAGGATATCCATTTTACTTCACAGATTGGGAAGAAAACTTCAATCTGAGTAAACATAGCATCAGAACAGTGCTCAGGTGGATCAATTTAAGGAACCTCCCATCCAAATATTGGAACATGGATGCCCTAAGCAAAATTGGGGAGGAATGGGGCTCATTCATTGGGGTAGACAAAGATTTCCTATCCGGCAGGATAGGAACGGAGGCGAAGATATGTGTCTCCCTCGATAAGGATACAAAATTCCTAGAAAACATGGAAATAATAATGGAGAAAGGCAAATGGTTTCAAAAAGGGGAAATCTCCACAGTTCAACCAGGGGGCAAGTGTGTGGTGGGGCCGGATTACAAGACGTCATGTTCAAGATTAGGGGATGAGGATTCAAGCAATCTTAAAAACCCTAACCAGGGTTCAAAACAAGGTATTGAAAACACCAAACCTTTGGAAAACATAGAGTTGAAAGGGAAGAGGGGGGAAACAACACCACCGGTTTATGTGACTTTAGTGGACTGCCCTAAAAAGAGGAAACTAGGAGTCAAAGAACTCCAAGACAAGCAAGATGTCTAGACAACAAATCTTCTACCAAAAGACAACCTGGAGAAAGCATAACAAAAAGAAGGGGAGCTTATTAAGCTATTGAAAGATGCAACAGACTTGCAAAGAGACATCAGATTGCAGCTGAAGGAAATAACGTATGGAGAAGACTCTCCAGCAGTCGAGGGGCAGGAAAAGGTTGACTTGGAAATTGTGGCCCTAGGACAGGGGCAAAACCTAATTGGTTTAATCCTTGAGGATGGGGATATTTTGAAGCAAGTGGCCAAGAATCCGCTTGATCTCAATGACATGGGTTGCCAGGCAACGATGGAAGAAAACAAGTCAAGCCAGAGTGTAGAGGTGTTTTTGGCTATAGACTACATCAGTATGCCCATAAGGGAGTTAAAAGGCCAAAATGAAAGTGAAGGTTCTGATCTAGCCCCTAGCCCAGGTGTGAATATAGAAAAGAATGTTACTCTGCTGGAGCAATTCGTAGGAGTAAAGGAGGCAAAGAAGAATGAACTTGTAGTCTCAGAAAAAGTACAAAGGAAGGAAAAAGCAGGAAAACAGCTAGAGGGGCAAGGGGAGGGCTCTGATGACATGAACATAGAGGATGAGGAGCTCTCAAAGGTAGACATAATCTGTGATCTCCTTGGGATCTCAAGGGGGATGCAAGGAGCTACAAAGCTAGGGAAACTTCAACCACAGAAAAGGAAGATAATAGACAAGCTCTCCTCCAAGAACTTCTGGAAGAGGGTGAGATAGAGATTCAGGAAAACAAGCGTTTATTCACAGGGAACAGATCTGCTCTGGAGGAGCAGGACAAGCTAGGCATCCAACAAATCCCCTCAACCAAAACGAAACCTAATTTTGGGAAGAGCTCAAGCAAGAAAGTTGGAAGGAAATCATTAAATGAGCTAAGGATTAAGGATGGTGAAGTTGAAGGGAAGCTTAAGATAACATCTCTATTGGAAGCAGGGAAGGGAGGCCCCCTTCCCAAGGAGCCATGATGCTCCTATCATGGAATGTTAGGGGCCTTAACGCCCCTAACAAAAGATGCTTGGTCAAGCGGAGGGTTGGCTTGACCAAGGCTGAAATAGTTTTAATCCAAGAAACTAAACTGGGTAGAGGAGAGGTGGAGGTGTTCATTAAAAGCTTCAAGAATTGGAATGTGGAGGCAGTCCAGTCGGTTGGTGCCTCTAGAGGGTTGGTAATTGCTTGGAACTCGACCCCGGTGAACTTTGAGGTGTTGGGGGAAAGAAGTCACTGGATTGGAGATATTATTAAGAACTTGGTCTCCAACATGCAGTTCCTATTGATTAATGTATACAGGCCAATTTCCTGTCTTAACAAAAGAGTGCTTTGGGTTGAACTGGACACTTTCATGGTAGTAAATGCATTCCCTCATAAAATTATAGGAGGTGACTTTAATGCTATCCTCAGTAGCCAAGACAAGAAAGGGGGTCTACTCAGACAGGGGCAGTCACAAAAGGACTTCAGTGATTGGGTCACAAGAAACAACTTGCTCGAGATTGAACTTGGTGGCAAGGCTTTCACCTGGAACAATAGACGACTTGGCTTCAGCAACAATGCTGAAAAGTTGGACAGATATTTTTTTGGGGGAGGCATAACAACCTTTCCTTTTTCCATGGATGGCACCATCCTTCCTTGTTCTGGGTCAGATCATTATCCCATCAAACTCGCCATCATTGGGGATGAGAAACCAGCAAGGTCTCCATTTAAATTTGAGAAGATGTGGACCAAGGATGAGAACTTTATGAGCCTGATACAATCTTGGTGGAATGAAGAGCAGTTTGAAGGGTCGAAGTTGTTTTGCTTTGTCTCAAAGCTAAAACATGTAAAGAGCAGATTGTTGGAATGGAATAAGGAACACTTTAAGAACATCTTTCAAACTAAAATCATAATTGAAGAAGAGTTGAGTGCTCTCAATGAGGAAGTCATTAAAAGTGGCATGACACAGGAATGCTTTCTTAAAGAAAAAGATTTGCTGGCGAATTACGAAGATGTGTTATCGAAACAAGAAGTATTCTGGAAGCCAAAATCTCAAGAAAATTGGATTGACGTAGGGGATAGGAACATGAAATACTTCCATAGTATCACAAAGCAACAGAGAGTCATAAACAGAATCTCAAGATTGGAGAAAGTTAATGGCCTTCTAATTGAGAATCCCAAGGAAATCAAGGATGAGATAGTAAATTTTTACCAGGCTCTATTAAATAATTGGGAGGGCTCAAACCTCTCGGCCCAACAAATTCTTTTGTAGCATATTCCCCACATTATCAATGAAGAGCTGAATAAGGCTCTCAATGCTAGATTCACCCAAGCAGAAGTTGAATCAGCACTTAAGCAACTCCACCCGGATAAGGTTCTGGGACCAGACGGATTTCCCGCTGGTTTTTTTCAAAAGTATTGGACCATTTTTGGTTTAGAATTAACAAAATCCCTTGAAGCAACTAGAAATTCTGGGAGGTTTCTTAGAGAAGTGAACAACACTTTCATCATTTTCATCCCCAAAAAGGAGAAGGCTACGAAATTGGAGGACTTTAGGCCAATTTCCCTATGCAACACCCTCTACAAGATTTTGTCTAAGGTACTAGCTAATAGGCTTAAAACATTGTTACCCAACATCATCTCAGAAGAACAAACTAGATTCGTTCCTGGGAGATCAATCCTAGACAGAGTCATCATAGCCTAAGAAGCGATACATACTTTGCATAATACTCGCGAGGCTGGGATGTTGATTAAATTGGATATTCGGAAAGCCTATGACAAGGTAGATTGGTGTTTCTTGTGCAAGGATTTGGAAGCTTTTGGATCAATAGACAATGGGTTAATTGGATTTTCGAGTGCATTTCGGGACCCAGGTACTCTATCCTAGTAAATGGTTCACCAGGAGGATTTTTTGATGCCTCAAGAGGATTCAGGCAGGGAGATCCAATCTCCCCTTTCTTGTAAATTTTAATGGTAGAAGCACTAGGAAGGGCTCTCAAGAGCATAAAATCTGTTGGGTGCCTAGTTGGAATAACAATTGCAAGAAACATAAGTGTCACTCACCAATAGTTTGCAGACGACACCATGCTCTTTGGAGCTACCAAGAAGAAAGAAGGTCAACAATTTCTAAAAGTGCTCTCACTGTATGCCAAGGCCTCGGGTCAAGAAATCAATCACGATAAATCAGAGGTATTCTTCTTTTTGACTCCCTTAAGGGTAGAAACAAAAATTATGAACACATTAAAATTCAAAAAAGGAAATTTTCCTTGCTCTTATCTTGGTTTTCCTATTAATAAAGGGTTGAGAAACTCCAAATTATGGGACCCCCTGAATGATAGATTGGATAAAAGAATGAACTCTTGGAAAGGTCATTGGCTTTCCTGGGCTGGGAGGTTAGTGATGTTAAAAACAGTGGTCTCTTCTTTGCCCATCTACCTTTTATCCTACCTTGCCCTCACATCTGGAGCAAACACGAACATTATTCATAAGATGAGAAGATTCTTTTGGCAAGGCTTGGCTGAAAAGGATAGAGTGGCCCTCATCTCTTGGGAGAAGATATGTAAACCCAAAGAATATGGTTGCGTCAATCTCAGGGATCAAAGTTAGCAAAATAAGGCACTTGGTGCCAAATTGGTTTGGAAAATTCTTAATGAACTAGAACTTAAGTGGGCTAGGATACTACAAACAAAATACCTTAACACCAATGATCCAGCTGAGATTGTCAAGATTGTTAATCCTCCTAAGGGGTCGTGGGTGTGGAATTTTATGTTGAGTTGCAGATCTGTTATTGTTGATCATGTGTCTTGGGACATATATGGAGGGGAAATAGCTCTGTTCTGGGAGGACTCCTGGGGAGGACACCCGAGCATTGACAACAAAATAAAAATAGAGCAGACCAAAAGATACCTTAAACAACATTGGGGCAGTAGGGTCGGGGATTATGTGGTCTTCTTCCAAAATAATCCATCCCTTGGTTGGAAATGGAAATATATGTCAGAACTACCACTGCCAAGGGAAGATGTTGCCTTGCTAACTGAGGTGATCAAACAAAGAAAGCTAGTCTTCAGAAGTGGTCAAGACAAACTGATATGGGTGGGGTCAAAGAATGGCCACTATAATGCCAAGGACGGGTATAGAATTGTTGTTGGATTGGATCTTGTGGCAAAGTCTGACGATCCTATTCACTTATTCTGGAACAAACATTGTGTGCCCAAAGCTAGAGTCTTTGCTTGGGCTGCCACTCAGAAGAAAATTTTGACTACAGAAAGGTTTAAAAAGTTGGGCTTTGAGGATCCATCTTGGTGTGTGCTATGCAAAAAGGATGAAGAGAGTGTTGATCACCTACTGCTTGGATGTTCCTTCTCTCAACAGTGTTGGAGGTGGTTGTGCACAAAATTGGGGTGGATAACGGCACTCCCAAATGACATTATGAGCCTTTTCAGGGGATGGCCAAACAAACCTTCGATTGGCCTCATAAGTAGTATTTGGGTCATCTGTCCCTCCCTTCTAATTTGGGAAATCTAGAAGGAACATAATAGGTGGATCTTTGATGACAAGGAAATGGTAATTGATTCCTTTATAAACAAGGTGGAGGCAGCAATCGTGGAAGTGGTAAATAATAGAATTAGCACATGTTCAACCTAGACAGGAAGATTTACGGAGTGGGATGGGCAGATGAGATTTAGATGGCATGGGATTTGAATCCTTCCTCACATCGAGAAAGGAGAAAAAGCTTCCTTCAAGGAGCGTAAAGAGGAAAAATGGTAACTTCCCTCCAAGGGCTAGTTCAAGTTGAACTTTGATGGCACCTCAAGGGGAAATCCTGGGCCCTCGGGTGTTGGGTGTGCTATCAGGATGTGGAACGATGACTTCGTTGGTAGATTGGCCATTCCTCTAGATGAAGTCACTAACAACGTTGCAGAATTCAATGCTCTAATCCATGGACTTTTACTATGCAAGGATCTTGAGTTAGAAAAAGTAGAGATCGAGGGTGATTCTGCATTAGTAGTTAATGCTATAAGAATAGGGACAGTCCCTAATTGGAAATTGAAGGCAATGTTGGAGAGGGCACTGGAATTGTTGAAAAGCTTTGAGGCCTTTACAGTTAACCACATTTTCAAGGAAGCCAATAGTGAAGCAAGTGAATTGGAAAATTGGGTTGCGGATGGGAATTTTTTTGGCTCCATTGGACCAGGGTAGCAACTGGAGGTGTCTTGGGTCATTTGGTGACTTTCACTTCTCATTTGATGTCACTCTTTATCTAGCTATATGGATGAATGGCCTTGCCAATGGGAGTTATTATGAGCTCAACTGGCATACTAGGAATGCTGCCCCAACATAGTTTGAGTCTCGCTTGTTATTTATTTGAGGATGGGGCTATATTTAATGTCTACTATTCTCCCACAGTCCTGATGGTTGGTGCACATGGTCCTCCCTTCTAAACTCACATTGGACTATAGCTATCTGTGCACCCCCACAGTCATGGCTGAGGGAATTGAGCGGGACTTTCTCAGCTCTGGTTCCATTGTAGATGCTCTATCAACCTTGATTTTGAACCTAGGGGCCACTGCTAATGTTGATCGATGTGTTTTTCCTTCTTTTATCAACAAGACAGCAAATGATTAGGCTTTCATTAAGGTTAAAGGAGGTGTGTCTTAGGTTGTTTTTGATATTGGAGGTAATTTTGCTTCAATTCAAAGGTCTAGATATGATATTAAAGTTTCATTCAAAACAATTGTAGGTAAACACAATCTTTGGCATAGGTTTGGCCACCGAGGTGCCTACAAGATGGGCAATCATATTTCTATCAAAACCAGTTTTATTGGAAGCGCTTTTTGCTTTCAATCGCATTCTATGTGGCTAAATTGGCCATTGAGTCAATGGAGGATCGGGTCTTCAAGAAGGTTTGTGATATGGTTATGGCCCTATGAGAGAAGCTTGGCTCTTTGTTGCCTCCATGTAAACTTTATTGATTATAGCAATACAACCCCTTCACAACCATGTTGTGTGTTATCAAACAAAAATATATATATCTAGTGCACTCATATTTTTCAAAAAAAAAAATTGATAATTTGCTATTTTTTCACATGTGCAGAACAAAGAGCTTGATTTTTAGTGAAAACCCTATGTTTAATAAAACTAAAAAAACAAATACATAATAAAACCAAAACATATTAAAATTATTTTCATTGTATAGCTCATTCTGAGGACTACCTGATTCCAATTGATTATGTGAAGTTTCCACCATTTTCATCTTCAACCTGAGCTCCGAAGTGCAAAAATTTTGATTTTTTTTGTGAAAAAGGTCAAAAATAAGGAAAAGGGGGGTTCGATCGAACCCCCATCCAAAAAGAGATTTTCATTTTCTTTTTTGGCCGATTGGTTTGTACATGCATTAAATGGGTTCACTTGAACTTTGGTTTGAGCGAACCCTCTTTTGGTTCATTTGAACCTCCAGAATGAAAAAATTTGGCATGGGGTCATTTTTTCCAAGTTTTTCTTCCTCATTTGAATTATAAACCACTTTTGTGGGTTTACCCTCATGTAGCCCTTTCTCAATTTCAGCAGCAAAATCATACTCAATGTTGACTTCAAGATTTTGTATCCTCATTGCCATCATTATGAGATATGTTGGCATCCTCTCTTCAACATCTATTCCAAGCACTTGGCACAAAGAAAAATAAGTTCTTTTGAAATATACTTGGAAGTATTATATGGAAAATGGCTCATTTTGGGAGGGGAGATAAGTATCCTCCTATTGTTTACACCATTTTTCATGTGTAAAGGAAGTTCATCACTCTTGTAGGTTTTTCTCAATCTCCTATAATCCTCCTCACTTCTATCCAAGTCAATCTTAGTGATAGCTTGCTTGTTTAACATAAAACACTCTATAATTGCTTCTTTAGTCAACACCACTAATCATGAACCATCTGGCATTCTTATAGTTATGGTAGTCAGGTGATAATATTGTGCCAATACTTTAATAAACTCAACATTTACGAAGACATTTGGGACTATCAATTTGGCCAAATCTAAGGTCCAAGAATTCAAAATTAGAACCTTCTCAACCCTTTTTTCATAGAAGTACCAAAACAGATCCCACCTTGAGATATGGATAATTGGGTCTCTACATCCATGGGTTGTATCTTTAAACACCTTTTTGGATCCTTTGTCTATAGAATTAGGTAACACATCTAAATTGGATTGTTGCAAGGACCTCCTCTTTGATTTAGAAAGTGTGGACTCTTCCTTTTTACTCACAAGTTAATTTCTTTTGGGTGGCATGATGAAGAATTTACTCCTACTTGATTTTTTAGATGTCTACTTGTAGAAGAAAATTCAGCTCTTATACACTTGCTACAAAGGGTTTATGTGACTTACCTAGCGAAATAATAGCTTCATATTTTTCCCGCTTGAACTCCCTTTCCTCTGGTACGTTGAGCTTTGTGAATGATTTCCAAAATGTCGTCAAGTCCCAAGTAATATTTGTTGTTGAGCTCGGTCACCTAACTATTAATGTCAATTCATGCAAAATATTTCAAAAAAATTCCATATTTCGAGTTTGAATACATGTCGTTGATCTTGGGAAATTGAACGATGTAATCATTTAATGCTTGAAAACTTGTACGGTAGTACTGCTCTATCATTTAAAGACCATTGTGAGGCAGCACTAGCAGTAGCACCACCCTGCGCACACCCCTTTGGACTCTCGTGGGACAGCGGGTTAATTCTAGCAATTGAGTTACTATTTATCGCCATACCGCTCTATCATATGAAGACCACTGTGGGGCAGCAGTAGTAGTACCGTCACCCCTCGCACACCCCTTTGGACTCCCGCAAGACAACGGATTAATTCTAGTGGTTGAGTGATTGTTCACCACCATACCACAGTGTTAATGTTTACCCCTTACGGGGTTGCGATTTACTTTAGTTGTTAACATGTTCTCACCACCACCCCGGGGTATCCATATTTGGTTGTCATGATATTGCGGTAAGCATTTGTACATTGACCTATATGTCTCGCCATCCCATGCATACCTCTATTGATTGTTGTGATAGTGCGGTATTGGATTTTATTATGAATGCACTATTTTAGATATCATTTTATTGAAAAGATTAAACAATTTTCTAATTTTGCAGTATCTCAGTTTTAGTTTTCAGTAGGTATTATTAAATCACAGACGTTCATTATATGTTTGTATCTAGAAAACATATAGGACATACAAGAAGTTATATTCTAACTAAACAAAATTAATTTCAAATTTTCAACCAAAGTAAGAAAACTAAGAAGAATGATTAAACCTAACTTTAAATGCACTTCTATTCAACAGTGAACATCTTAGGTTTTGTATACAATGTACTAGCAAAATAATGATGATTAAATTCATAAATGTATCAGTAAAACAACAGTGAATAAGCATACCTATACTCAGATCTGTATTACATTCAATAATAAATTACACCATACATATAACCAAAGTTTGGGTGACAAGCTAACCTCTTAAGGTGACAAAACATCATCATAATCATCTGCATTTCTAGCAAGATTAGAATCCTGATCATTCATGTCTACATCTGCTTGATTTTCTTCCTCATCCTCATTTGTGACATGCAATGCATTCTCTCCCCCAATCTCTTCATTGGTAATCAAAATTTCTTCTTCAAACACTCCATCATCATCTTCATCCACTTCTTCAAATGTTTCTTGTAAATTAACATATTGCCCATTAGGCATTATATCAACAACTTCCATGAATTTTCATTTTGAACAAGACTTTGTTTGAATGACATACGACCATCATAGGATTCTTACATCATCAACTAGAAATGATTGGTTAATTTGAAGAGGGGAAACATACGGCTCATTCATCTCTGATAAAAATTATCTTTTATTTGCACGTACAAATCCATACTCATCAAATTGTACTGCAAATGGTCAGATCCACTTACATTTTAATAATATAGGAATATTTTCACCATAGTCCACTAGAATAATCTATTGGATGAATCCAACATAAAATTTCTTCTCAGTTTTGTGAAGAAATTCAACACTAACAACACAATCACAATTTATCTTTCCTTTGTCTTTTTCTTCCACTATTAAATGACTACCATAGGCCCATATTCCACTGAACCACGTAGCCCATAAATGTGGAGATTGTGAAAGCTCACTTTCCTCTGTTGTTATATCTTGACCTTCTTTTGCATCACTGACTGCATTAGCAATCCATTCTTCAAATTTTGAAAAAGAATAACCTCCAATCAAATCAACATGACGTTTGCGCCTTTGAGGTCAATGTTGCATCCAAGCTTGATTGTCTTCTTCATATTTTCTACATAGAATATTAACATATAAATAGTAAGATTGATAATATAAATGTGTAAATGCAATTGAGTAAATAAATTATTTTGTAAATTTTTTTTTACTTGTGCCACTTATCGAATGAAGATGTGTTTTGAAGAATATAGGCATGTATTGCACTTCTTTCTTGATGTGATAGCTTGAAGCAACATCCATTGCCTTCTAATACTTCACCTGCAACTATGTCTTCTTTGCCATCGTCTCATACATGTCGATTGACATTTTTAAAATCCTTCATATATTTTGTGCAAAATCCCATGGCCTCTTGCATTGAATATCCCTCAGACATGTTGCCTTCCGATTTTTCCCTAGTACAGACATTTTTTTTCAAAAACTTAATATATTGTTCTATAGGATACATCCATCTTGTTCTTACCAGGCCACAATGCTTTAGTTCATATTGTAGATGTATCAAAAGATGCATAGAAATGTTAAAGATTATTGGTGGAAATTCTCATTCCAATAGACAAAGGACTTCAACAACCTCCTCCCTCAAACTATCAAAGTTTGAAGGATCATATACATGTAAACTCATCCTCTTTAATATTAGGCCCAACCTTATAACTGCCAATCTTGACCCCTTTTCCAAACTTAATATATTTACCACAATAGGTAAAATATTCTCCATTATGACATGATAGTCATAGGTCTTGAGGCCTCTTAAGTCATTAATGGTTGTTTGGCTTCTAATACTACTACTTACATATTCAGTGGAAAAGCGAGTCTAAGACATCAACTGTAAGAATTGTGCACGTTGTTCCTTTGTCCAAACATAAGGAGCACTAGGTTTTCTATATTTTTCATCATCATATTTTTCAACCAAAGATTTCAATGAATCTTTAGTTTTCAAAAGTCTTCACGTGATGAAATAGTATCAAAAGCACCAAAAAGAGTTTCTATAATAGCGTAGGCTATATTTTTCTCAGTATGCATAAAGTCAACAGTATGTCTAATGGCTATATCCTTAAAGTATGGCAACTTATAGAATATGCACAACCTTTTTACACCAATTTCATTAAATGGATCATATCTACTACCAAAAATCCTATTATTTTCAATAAATGACATTTTTTTTGTCCATTCTCAATAATGTAATCACTTGTTATTAGCAATGGTGCTTCATGATTCTCTTCTTGACCATTGAACTGTGTTTTTTGTTAACGATATGGATGATCCATTTTAAGGTAAGCACAATGTCCATAATAAATACACTTACACAAACTTCTTGAGTGCCTCACAAAATTGTTAAAGTTACAAGCAGGACATCCATGTTATCCATGAACACTGAGAACGGACAATGTGCCATATGCAGAAAGATCATGAATTGTAAACAATAAGGAAGCTCTTAAAGTGAATTTGATTGAATGACCATCCCTTAAAGATTGAATTGCTTCAATTCTTTTCCACAATTTCATTAGCTCATCATATAATGGCTCTAGATAAGCATCAATTATATTTGAAGTCACACTTTTTTTTCCTAGTATATGATAGCATTAAGAAAAATGGTTTAGTTGCTAACCATGGAGGCAAGTTATAATTTATTAAAAATACTGGCCAAGTTGACCATTTAGTACTTTGATCTAAGAATGGGTTCACCCCATCTAGAGCCAAACCCAACCTTATATTACAAGGATCTTGAGAAAAATCAGGCCATTTGTTATCAAATTACATCCACGTCTTACAATCAAGCACATGTCATTGTTTTCCATCAGTGCTCTTATTTTGGGCATGCCATTCCATAAGTTTAGCAATGTCTCTACACTTATACATTCAGACTAATCGTGGGATTACCGGAAAGTGGCAAAAAAATTTTCTAGGAACCATAGTTGATTTCAACCCTTCTCTATACTTCGCTTCATGATATTTCGGACATTCACTCTCACTTGCAAGATTCTTGTGAAATAATACACAACCATTCACACATGTGTGGATGTTTTCATACCCTAAGCCTAGCTTAGTGATTTCCTTTCTACATTGGCTTCGTTTTGTTGGCAATGTGGAGTCGGGCAGTAACAACGAACTTAATAATGCCAATAACTGATCTACACTCTCATTTGTCCAACAAAACACCACTTGCAAGTTAAGAATTTGAAGGATTGTTGTCAAATGACTTAACCTGCAATTAGCATACAAAGGCTTTGAAGCATCCTCCATCAACTTGGCCCAATCGTCGTTTACACCCTCATTCAACATTTTATCAACTTCAAACCCTTCATCTAACATTGTTGCCTTTTCATCTATGTTTGGTGCCACTTCATTTATGTTTGTTGCCTCTTCATCTCTCACACTCTTCCATTCTATCATATCTTCATAATAATTGACATTCCAAGGGCTTATACCACTATGCCCATATCTTATCATATGTCAATAAATCTGACTTCTTTTTTTCACCTTTCCACCAAGACAGTCATTACATGGACATGGATATTTGTCCATGTCACTCTCATTGGCTATTCTCTCATCAAATGCATGGTATTTCAACCTTTAACATTGATCCATCTGTAATGTTCTACACATAGCAATAAAAAATTGTAGACTAAGAGACAAAAACTATTTTTTTTAATTGAAAGGAATTTCCATAGCAAGAGTTATAGAGAGAAAATAAAATAGAGAGTTTAACTAATGAATTGTAGAAAATAGATTTTTGTAGTTTATATTCAAATTGTTGATTACATTGCATTGCACATCTTTCAAACTCAAAGCATTACTTCACATCGCATAACTAATAACTAGATGTTGATAGATGACAAAATTTCAATTACAATATAGTTTTTACAAAGTCAACCTAAGTAGTTATGCAATTACTTGACATTGCATAACTAATAACTAGGAGCAACTACCAATTGCATTTGCTTGTCATGGCATTCCATGAGACCACATTTCTTTGAGACATTTTTTCAAAAAGTTCACTACCTTGTCTATGCTACCACATTTTTCATACATGTCTACCAAAGCATTTTATCAAACAGTTCACTACCTTGTTGCTATGGCTAAAATCCTAAAACAAGTGCTTTCGAACAAACTAAGGATGCTTGGAAAAAATATATCAAAGCATAATAGTAAGCAATACCATAGACAAGGTAGTGAACTGGTTGAAAAAATGCCTCAAAGAAATTTGGTCTTATGGTGATGGAATGCCATGAAAATCCATAACAATTTGCTTGTCATGGCATTCGTCATGGCATTCCATCACCATGAGACCACATTTCTTTGAGGCATTTTTCCAAAGTTCACTGCCTTGTCTATGCTAACCACATTTTTCATACATGTCTACCAAAGCATTTTATCAAATAGTTCAGCACCTTGTTGCTATGGCTAAAAGCCTAAAACAAGTGCTTTCAAACAAGCTAAGGATGCTTGGAAAAATCTATCAAAGCATAATAGTAAGCAATAGCATAGACAAAGTGATGGCTGGTTGAAAAATGCCTCAAAGAAATGTGGTCTCATGGTGATGGAATGCCATGAAAATCCATAACAATTTGCTTGTCATGGCATTCGTCATGGAATTCCATCACCATGAGACCACATTTCTTTGAGGAATTTTTTCCAAAGTTCATTGCCTTTTCTATGCTACCACATTTTTCATACATGTCTACCAAAGCATTTTATCAAAGCGGATCACTGCCTTGTTGCTATGGCTAAAAGCCTAAAGCGGGTGATTTCAAAAGCTATGGATGCTTGGAAAAAATCTATCAAAGCATAATAGTAAGCAACAAGCTATGGTCTCATGGGTTTTGTACGAAAATCAGCATAATTTTATTTGCATTTTTTGTAGGTTTTAAACATTTTTTTGGCAATTTTGTTGTTTGAAATGGGGAAAAATCTTTGTAGTCAGTTTTGTGCACTTTTTAATTGTAGGATTCCCACAGTTAGTGAAAAAGGTAGTGTTCATGAAGGAATGGAAAAGATGCGTAGAGCCTTTCAATTATACTCGTACTGTGCAATGGCATTGAATCATTTAGCAAACCATTTTTTATTCACAAGGCAGCATTTTCTTGTGGAACGGTTGAGTAAGATAGCTCTTGTTTCAACTGACCACCCTCTCATGAAATCTCATTTATATTATAATCTTGCATGATCTTATCATAGTAAAGGTGATTATGACACCACTTGTCAAGGAAAGCCAGAGGCCATAGGATTTTGTGGATAGGTTCAATTGAAGTTGGGAGATCTTAAGAGTTCTCTCAAATTTTGAAAAGGTTTTGTAGGTCCACCCTAAGAACTGTGAGAACTTAAAATTTGGAGGCCACATATATGCTCAGCAACGGCAGGCAGAGAAGGCTTTGGAAATTTTAATAAAGGCAACTCGCATAGATCCATATGATGCCCATGCATTTATCAAGATGGGTGAGTTATTAATATCATAAGACCCCAGTGCAGCCTTAGATTCTCTTATCATGCCAAAGTCTCTTCTGAAGAAGAGAAAAGAAGTACCCATTCAATTGTTAAACAACATTGGGGTTCTTTATTTTGAGTGTGATGAACTAGAGTTGGATCAACAAAATTTTATGGAAACATTAGGAAATGATGTTTTGTCTCTACATAAATCTCTATGGTCAGTTTTGTGCATTTTTTGCTTATAGGATTCTCACAGTTAGTGAAAAAGGTAATGTTCATTAAGGAATGGAAAATATGCGTAGAGCCTTTCAATTATACCCATACTCTGCAATGGCATTGAATCATTTAGCAAACCATGTTTTCTTCACTACAGGGCAGCATTTTCTTGTGGAACAGTTGACTGAGACAACTCTTGTTTCAACTGACCACCCTCTCATGAAATCTCATTCATATTATAATCTTGCACGATCTTATCATAGTAAAGGTGATTATGACACCACTTGTCAAGGAAAGCAAAAGGCCACATGATTTTATGGATAGGTTCAATTGAAGCTAGGAGATCTTAATAGTTCTCTCTCAAATTTTGAAAAGGTTTTGGAGGTCCACCCTGAGAATTGTGAGAACTTAAAAGCTGTGGGCCATATATATGCTCAGCAAGGGCTGGCAAAGAAGGCTTTGGAAATTTTAAGAAAGGCAACTCGCATAGATCCACCTGATGCCCATGCATTTATTAAGATGGGTGAGTTATTAATATCATCAGACCCCAATGCAACCTTAGATTCTCTTAAGATGCCAAAGTCTCTTATGAAGAAGAGTAGAGAAAATGTACCCATTCAATTGTTGAACAACATTAAGGTTCTTCATTTTGAGCGTGATGAACTAGAGTTGGCTCAACAAACTTTTATGGAGGCATTAGGAAATGATGTTTTGCCTCTACATAAATCTTTGTGGTCAGTTTTGTGCATTTTTTACTTGTAGGATTCTCACAATTAGTGAAAAAGGTAGTGTTCATGAAGGAATGTAAAAGATGCGTAGAGCCTTTCAATTATACTCGTACTCTGCAATGGCATTGAATCATTTAGCAAACCATTTTTTCTTCACTACAGGGCAGCATTTTCTTGTGGAACAATTGGTTGAGACAGCTCTTGTTTCAACTGACCACCCTCTCATGAAATCTCATTCATATTATAATCTTGCACGATCTCATCATAGTAAAGGTGATTATGACACCACTTGTCAAGGAAATCCAGAGGCCACAAGATTTTGTGAATAGGTTCAATTGAAGTTGGGAGACCTTAAGAGTTCTCTCTCAAATTTTGAAAAGGTTTTGGAGGTCAGCCCTGAGAACTGTGAGAGCTTAAAAGTTGTAGGCCATATATATGCTCAGCAAGGGCTGACAGAGAAGGCATTGGAAATTTTAAAGGAAACTCGCATAGATCCACCTTATTCCAATGCATTTATCAAGATGGGTGAGTTATTAATACCGTCAGAAGCCAGTGCAACCTTAGATTCTCTTAAGACACCAAAGTCTCTTCTGAAGAAGAGTAGAGAAGAAGTACCCATTCAATTGTTAAACAACATTGGGGTTCTTCATTTTGAGTGTGATAAACTAGAGTTGGCTCAACAAACTTTTATGGAGGCATTAGGAAATGGCATTTGGGTTGAATTCATAAATAAAATCCCCAGTGCTAATTCTGCGATTTTTCATGTGCTCTTTAAGGATATGAGATTCTTCCATCAACTAGAAGGTGGTGTTTCACTTGAGTTACCATGGGATAAAGTCACAACACTATTTAATCTTGCTAGGTTGTTTGAACAACTACATGTAACTGAAAAAGCAAATCTTTTATACAGGCTAATATTGTTCAATTTTCCTGATTATGTGGATGCATATCTACATCTTGTAGCCATGGCTCAGGCTCGAAATGAGATCCAACTGTAGATATCCAAATTTGACCACTTCCATATGGTCAAACTCATCTCTTTATTCATCCCTTTACTCGCCTATTTCATCTTCTTCGTCAGTATTAATTAAATCACTCATTTAATTAATATTTCATTGTCTGTATAAGGTTCCTAAAGTATTTAATTCAATAATTAAATACTTTTACCTTTTACTTATTTCCTCTCTAAATTAAATAAATGCATCACTTTATTTAATTTAGTCATGTGACCTCTTTGAATTTAAGTCAATTTTTAATTCCTCTTTTTCTCTCATTGTCACATCCTCCATAACCCTCTTTTAATCCGGATTAATTTAATTAATTCTGGATTAGGATGTGCACACATTGATTAAAAAATTAATGTCACATCCTCACATCCTCCAATTTCTCTATAATCTTTCATTAATCCTCCTAATTATGTGTTTGCACAACCTTAATCAAAGTCATTAGCCACATTTAGCATGCATTTTTAGTCAATTTTTTCATTTGTCTTTCTTAGCATTGACCCTCTTTTCCATGTGAATTTAAAATTCACATTTATTCCTCCTAGAATCCCCTTTTCCTATGCATCTTCTAGAATCTTTGACTTGTCACATCAAGTCACATGTGGACAAGTGCTTCCCTTTTTGGAACCTTCTCTTGTCCATGGGATTCTTCCAAGCATGTGAATTTAATTCACATTTATTTTCTCAACTACTTTCCTCTTCCCCATGGAGATTTTTGAGGAATACTAAAATTCCTCTCACGTCACTTTCCAACTATTTGGAAACAAGAACTTTCATTTTAAGACAATCTTCTCCTCTCCCAATGTACTTTCAAAGTACTTGTCCTTCTTCCACATCATGTACCCTCCTTCTATCTCATCATGTCTTTTGGACACTTCATCCTCCACATGGCAAGATGTGAGGGTTTATGAGTCATCAACTCACCATAGCCCTACATCTTAGTCATAGTGGCTCAATCTTAATCGTCCATTTCTCTAGAGAATTCAAATTCTTCTATAAATACCCCTTATTTTCTCTCATTTATGGACCTTATGCATTTTGATACCAAACTCTTGTCATTTTGTTATTTAAAGCCATACTTAGCCAATTTGCACATTTTTCCTTCATCATAGCACTTGAATCCAGTACTCATCCACTTTCAACCATCTTGCATCCCATCTTGCATCTTTCATCTCATTTGCCATCTAAGGAGCACCATCACGAATCACATCAAGGGCCAACCAAGGACAACGCGAATAGAAGGTATATCATTTGTTTTGCTTTATCTTGTTTTTATTTGTGTTCATCGTAGCCTAATTGTGAGGTGGTCTTGTGTTTGTTTTCTCTTGCATTTCTAAGTTGTCTTTCATTTTCAGATAGATCACAAACACCTACACACACCAACTAAGCCTAGAATTGATTAAAGATGCACAAGTAAGGTGGATAAAAACTCATCAAATGCTTTATCTATGCTTGGAAAAATGGAACTAAAAATAAATGGCTGGCTTAAAGCAAAGAAACAATTAAAGTTGTACAAAGTGAATCAGATGCAAAGAATTCTTATGTTGACATTTCACTTGGAAATTGGAATTATTTTGTAGCTTTTCGCAATGAGAGGAGGGATCCAAAGGTGGAGGCACAACATCTTGAGAAGGCTAGAGAACTATATTGTAAAGTGTTGGCATAGAGACCAGGAAATGTTTATGCTACAAATGAGGTAGCCATTTTGCTAGCTGAAAGGGGTCAATTTGATATTGCAAAGGAAATTTGTACATAGGTACAAGAAGCTGCAGCAAGAAACATCTTTGTTCAGATGTCTAATATGTGGGTAAATCTAGCACATGTTTACTTTGCACAAGGACAGTTTGCGCTTGCAGTGAAAATGCATCAAAATTGTTTGAGGAAATTCTAATTTGGCACTAACACCCAAAATTTATTATATTTAGCTTGAACACATTATGAAGCAGAATAGTGGCAAGATTGTAAAATAACATTATTAAGAGCAATAGAACATTATTAAAAGCAGTAGATTGTAATGAGCGTTTCACATTTTTGCTTAATGTAATGAGGGTTTTGAATTACCTTTGAATTCGATGCAAAGGGTGTCCCCAAATCCGATATTGCTACAAAGGGCCTCGGTGAATTCAAATTCGTTGCAACAAACTTTGAATTCCTTGCCCTTGCCTACCTTTTTAGAAGTCTCCAGGTCCTCTTTGAATCCTTCTCGACAATGCAAGTAGTTACTGATCAAAATGCTTCATGCCAGGCTAACGAATGAAGCAAGGTCAACAATGAACGAATGAAGCGAGGTCAAGTGAGACGAATGAATCTGCAATGAATGTGAATAATTGCGCCAATACATCACACACATGAATACATCACGCCAATATTTGACTGAATTATTTTTAAAAAAAATTGTCTACTTTGGATATCATGATTAACTATTTAGTCATTTTTATTTTTGTGACTAAATAATTTTTTAGTCATAGAATTTAGTCATTTTTAGTTGTTGTGACAAAGTTTTAGTGACCTAGTCATATATTTGCCAAATTCTACTAGTGCTTGGTACACTCGAATCATGAATTACTCCAAAAATTTCCTTTTAACCTTAACTTCTGGTGATCTTTTTGACTAGCCAGCACCTGCCATAAGCATTAGTTTTCATTTGGGTCCCCAAGTCTTACAGTCTTAGGACGTGTTGTGAGACCACACAACTTGCAACCAATAAAACCAAACGTAAAGGAAACTCGAGATCAAATCACCCGCTAAAAATTATAACCTATACATATTTTCCAACAATAACTCTTTACCTTTACCTGAATTCTGGCATAAAGACTATAAAAAATCTTCAAAAAGTATCAGTGTGTGCTTTGATTAATTCGAATTTCTGGAACTTTGTGAAAAAAATTAGGTAATTAACATTGAACTGCATAATTTGGTAATCCTACAAAGCCAACCTTAGATAGGGCCTTGCTGCCAATCAAGTGTCCATAGCCCCGACAAGGTTATCTCTATAATTCCCCAAACATAACTCTACTGCCAGTCAGGCATCTATAGCCCCGGTAGAGATAAGCCCGCTATTAGGTTGGGAATTACAGTGGTAGCGAAGGTTATCTTTTGATTTTTCATTCAATGCAAATCCCTTCATTATTTCACCAATTCCCAAAAACTCATTTAATTATTCCCTATAGGTGCGACTTTTCAACTAAATTTTGCCATCTTTATGCCAAATTCTAGCTAACTGCAATTTGCTATCTGTAAAAAAATATGCATGAGTTAAACTTTAGCATCAAGTAATCCCATCACCAAATTAATTCTAAATTTAGAAATATTGGCTAGCACCCTTCCATTTTTATTTTTTTTATTGCAACCACTAAAATGAACTTGGCTAGCAATTCCAATTTGACAGCGTTGAACTAACATTAATACATCAGATTTGTCATGATTACACTTAAATATGACCATAATACTCTGCAATTAATTTGCATGCCTTAACACGCACGTATTATTTCCCTTTAATTTCCCAGATGCTAACGTGTGCCACCTTACCAACTTGATTTTCCTTTCTGCATTGCACACATGGACACCTTCATGATTAATATGACTCAATAAAATATAATGAAATGACCACCATTAAATTTTGAAATCTTCAATTTGCTCGATTCGTGATCTTTGTACTAGAAAACTTCAAAGCAATGGCCACCCATTATGTGAGAATTTATTTGATTTAACATTAGACTCTAGAGAAAATTATCTTGTTGCCACCTCAACTTGCATTTTTCAAGACTTCGATCCAGGCAACTATGTAACGCAGATTTCTCACGGTTTTCTATAAATTATGTGTTTCTCCTTTGAATTCCTCACATCTTTTTCTCTCTTAAATCATTTCTTACTTTTCCACTTTGCTTGTATTTTCTTGCTTCCAGGCCATGGACACTCCATTTTCCTGACTTGTGTTCATCGCCAGAATGGTTTTATGGGTCGCATTACTGCCTAGAGGTTGAATAAGGTTTTCTTTCTCAAGACTTCGACTACCAAATCCAATTTGTGCCTAGTCCTTGGGGAAACTTTTGTAGATTCCACAACGTATTATTGGCTAAATTAAGACTTAGCTTCGCGTTTCGTAGCCTCGCTCTTGGACCTTGGGATTTTTGTTGCTAAAGTTCATGAAGTTGCTCAAATGATAGTCCAGCCTAACTTTTTTGGGAATTTAGACTATGTCCTTTATGTTGCACACCCAACTGTTGAAATTCCCTATGTTGACGATATTCCTCTGTTTCTAGAACAAGGAGATTCAGTTCCTCTCCGGCCTTTTTTGACTAATCTTCATACCCCTGACTTTGATACTCACAGGGACAACACTTACTTGGGATATACTACCCTTATGGACGAAGCATCCCAAATTGACTAATTAGCCACCCTACTATTGTAGCTCAACTCCTCTTTTTTCCTTTTGCACTTTTATAGCGAGGAATTTTGTATTTCCATGTATATACGAAGCACACACACACATATATTTATGAAAACTTTGTTTTTCATACATTAAGTGTGTATTTACTGTGCATAGTTTTATTTTTTCAATTCACAGTGCAATATTTTAAGAATATTTCAATTCAATCTCATGTGCGTTTTAAATTAAGTGAAATTCATTAATGCTGAGAACAAACCAGAAAGCAAAAAAAATAGATCCTACGAAAGCAAAATAACCTAACTTTAACTAAAATTTACCCTAAGCAAATGATTAACCTTAACTAAGCAATCTACCTTAATTTCTATCACTATCTTCATGGTTTCCTTTGTACGAATTACAGTAGGCTTGTCTTTAAATTCACTTGAATACGTTTCAGATATCCTACTGTAACAATGAATTATTTTAACTTTTTTGCATTTAACAAATGTAAATTCAAAGGCGTACTTACCAATAAATTGGCTCATATGTATGAAAACAACCTCATTAAAGGTCGATGCACACACCTTTGCTAGTTTCTCCATACTCTACCTTCTTCCAGTCTTGGTTCATGGTTTTCCTTTTCACTTTGTTCTATTCCATGAACAACTGCACTCATTTCTTGATTCTTTTTCTCTCCAAGATCCTTTGATTCTTTGGCCCTATCTTCATTCTCAGTAATAAGTGTTCACTTCGTTAGACCAAGCAGTAACACAATTTACATCATCCTCAAAAGGAGAGAAAACAAAAACTTGATACTCTGTATTCTGCATGAAATCAAAAATTTCTTCCCTTTTAGATCATGTATTTTCATTTAGAGGCGAGAAACATTCATCTCCCGCTCGTTATCCCCACTTTTCCTCTTCATTGCCAGCTTCCATGTGTGAGAAGATTGATTACTCATCACTTTCATTTTCACGTTTTTGGCGCGCTATTTCTAAGTCTCGATGTCCTTGCCTTTTTTCCTACAAAATTTCAAGACTTTCCTCGTGACAATTACGGTTAGTAAATCCATTTGATTTAACAGTTAATTTTCCAGTATTTCCAGTTTCACTAGGGTTAGGCACTTTCTCAGAATTTGAATCTCTTTCTAATAGTGGTTCCTTTCTTTTAGTAGTTAAAGGCGCTTCCATTAACAGAATCACATTATAAGTGGCCAAACTTACCTTAAAAAAAAATTACAATCAAGTTTATCATGATCAGTTATACCATGAATTCTACACTCGATGACTCTACCAAAGGTGAACAAACTCGAAGGGTAAAGCCCCCGGTTAAGGATTTTCTAGAGCTTATTAACGTCCATTTTACTTTCCATTACTAGCTCGCTTAGACTTTCATCTAACAAGCAACTTTCCAACCCGAAACCAAGATGACGATACCAATTCCAAATAAAACCTGGAGAGAGGCCCTCCTCTTAGCACAAGTTCCTGTTGATCACGATGTTAGTCACACACCAACAATGCAGATAAATCCTCATAGACAGACTATGAGAACCTATATTTACTTGAAAGATAGAACTAGGACAACCTAAATCTTAGGTTAACTCAGCTTAATCCCAAGGCTCGTTTATGTCACGTCTTGACCATACTAGGTTCGCATCAGGGTTCGTTGTGATAATGTTGTTTATCATGAGGGGTAAATGGTCTTTTAGGTTCTCAAAGGAATCATAGTGATAGGTAAAAGATAATCTCAGTCTGGTCATTTAACAACTTCATGAAATCAACAAATTTGCAATAACATTTCATGAACTTCAAATAATTTGTTTTCACTTAAATAGATTTAGCTTTAAGCATTCAACAATATCATGGAATCAAAAGATTTGCAATAAAATTTCATTCATTTATCTCTTTTTTGAACATTTTCTGAAATTTAAACATCTATTCTAAAATAACGCATAAAAGTATTGAAAAAGTAAAGTTTCTCCCAAGTATTATCCACGCATGCCTCAAAAATTAACCAAACCAAAGCAAACCATTTCATACATCACCAGATTGCTTCACAGCTAGGCACAGAATGATGTGAGATTTTAAAGAGAGGGGGATTATTTGACACTGGATATGGTTTGTATGCACCCTTAAACGACGTAGCATTGTCTAGCAAGAACAAACAATCAACTACGTAAGATTTCATATCAGGAAATAGCTTTTCAATTGGCTCTAATATTGATTAGCTTCTATGTGCATACAATTTTTTAATTTGGAATGGAACAGATTAATAGGAAAAAGAGCAAAACTTAGAGAAGTTTTGGTTCTCCGACATCCAAAAATTTTGAACTTCACTTAAAATGAAACATCTCTCGGCCTTTTATAAGAACAAGACACTTGGGAAATTCAAACAAAATATGAGAGGGAATCCAAGGGACAAATCATGATAAGGCACGTGGAATATGACAACTGGCAGGAGAATTGCTGACGAAGTCAACGGATGTCAACCTTCCTCATCATGTTAATATATTTTGGGATCTTCATCTTTATAATATCAGGTTTTATCTTGGAACCAAACAAATCCGTCAAACGAAATGTATGAACCACCCATACATTCAAAATGATCAAGTGAACCTTTTGTTCCTACATTCAGGTTTGGACTAGAACAAAACATTCCTAGAAGTGAATCACCCTAGGACTAAGCACACTCCTTCGTTGCATGCGTAATACCAAGATTCTCAATTTCTCGGTATCTGGTACTTCTTCACAATGAACTTTGTTCCTGCATGAGCTTTCAGAGTGTACTATCGAACCTGGGAACACCATCAAATTTTGCTTGCAACACAAGTTTGTCTGACCGTCCATACCTAAATATTGCATCACAATTTGTTCCTTCTGCAAGTACAAATTCCACATAGTAATCCCTTTTTTTAAAAACAATCATAAAACTCTCATGAAAACAAAACCATCATTAATAAATCATCATTTCAAACAAATCATAAATATCACGCTTTAAAATACATTCTCACGTAATTATCTTTTTAGGCGGGTTACCGGACCTTTTGGACCCTCGAGCAAACTTAAACATTTAACTTTAAACTTAACACTATTACCTAGTACCCGACACTTCAACTTTTACCAGAATAAAACTTTCCCAGATCCCGAATTCTACTGGAACCTCCACACTTTCCTACACCTTCACTTCACCAAAACCTTGCATTAACATTTTAACACTTTTGGCCCTCTGGTACCCAATACACTCGAATCACGAATTACTCCATTTTTTTTCTTTTAACCTTAACTTCTAGTGATCCTTTTCGACTAGCCAGCACCTGCCATAAGCGTTAGTTTTCATTTGGGTCCCCAAGTCTTACAGTCTTGGGGCGTGTTGTGAGACCACACAACACTATCCCTTCCAGATGGAGGTAGGAAAACTTGATGGCTTCTTCATACATTGGATTTAGTGATGGTAGGTGTTGATTTTCTAGATCTAAGCACAAGCTGAACACTTTTGCATCCCATCATAGGTACAAAGATCTTGCCCAAATGTTGCAATTCCTTGTTAGCCTGATACTGAACTAGTTTCTTCTAAATTAAAGGATCATTTCAAACTTTGTGTTGCAAAATGTAGAAAATGACGAATCATCTTGAGTTTCTTGCTTTAGAGATTTGCATTCAACACAAAGGGCTGAAAAATCCTCTAGTATCTCTTTTTCACCTCTCCTTTTGATGGGTCTAGTCTCTTTTGAAGGAATTTGGGTTGGAAGGGATTGGGTGAAGAATCAACCATTTGGTTAATGCCTAATGTACTTCCCTTTCAAGTAGGTGATTCTAAGCGCTCAAACCTTTCTAACCTTGCATGACTTGCATCATTATTGCCATTGCGTCTTTGAGCGCTTGAGCCATCTCTCTCTATCCTGCATTCAAATTTATCCCTGCTACAAACATTGCTTGAGCCTTTTCTTTCTCTATCAATTTGTGTCTCTATCTATCTACCATCTTGTGTATCCACTTTCCACTAAAATGCATCGACCTTTGGTTACCTAGGTGGCAAGATCAAGGCTCAGATAGAAATGTAATATCCTTGATTAGGAATATTGTGTATTTCTAATTGATTTAACTCCACAAAAAACCAATGTTTAAATCTTATTTCAAATCAGATCTACTGCAATAGATAATATACTCAACAACATATGAATAAATGAATAATAAAACCTTGCAAAATGAACAAACAACATAACAGTTTGCAAAACAAGTCAAACCTCTTATTATAGCAAGAATTACACTTATAGATAATCCAATTCACTAGAACTTTCAAGAACAACTGTAGCATTATTATCATAAATATAGCAAATTTGAAGCAAACAAAATTACAAATCCTAGGCACTAAGAGAGCTACCTAAATCTCAAATAAATAGGTGATATAGGAGTAACCTAAACAACAAATCAATGAAGCCCAAATACAATCCCTATATTAGACTATTGTGACTAGTTCAAGGGTTTATGTCCACTAGCCAACTATGGAAATCAAGTGGTTTATGTTCTCCAATCTCCAATGATAGATGAACAAGATGTCCAATATATTTGAGTGAAATCAATGGATAAACAAGCATGTCTTACCTCAAACCTTGCCTTGATTAAATATATAATTTTCAAATTTCCCTCCAAAATACATCCGCACACAATCCTTGGCCGACACCATTATTAAAATGATAAGCTTATTACATAACACCTATAGCTCCATGATCAAGACACCAATGTAAACACTTACACTTCCTTAAGTTACTTTCCCTAAGCCCACAAGAAATGAAAATGGGCTTGCAAGTCAATCCAAAATATTATGGAAAACAGGGACATGACATGAAGTGCCTTCTAGCTAGACTATCTTACCTTCCTCTATGGAACAAAGTACTCTAGCAAGCTAGCCTTGAAACAACTTTCTCCTCTAATATTGACATAACACTAGATGTAAGACCATCTAAACCTAATAAATACATATTCCTACATTCTCCAGTACTTGGGTTGCATGGGGCATCAATTATCACAAAGTGCAATTGCTCAACCACATTGAAGATGCAACAAAACCCATCAAATTCTACAAGGTCTTTTGGAAAATATTTTGATGAACAAGTAACTAAGTTTTTTATTTCAAAAACAAATACTTATAATGCTTGCATAAAACAAATACTTGTAATGCTTGCATACTTATCAAGATTTAACAACATAGTTTTTTACCCCAACTCATTGGACCATTCATGCTCATGGGATGTGCGTCTGTATGGGTCAGTGAATTTAACTCAAAAACTAAGTTAAATCCTAATCAAGCATCATATAAATTGGCACATAACAAAAAGCATAACCTCCTTGATAATAAGGGGGCTAAGCTCTATAATTAATAGTTCATAAGGTACAACACTTGATGAAGGTTTTACAAATGGGGTAGCAAGCTAAGTGTGCTTGATCTTGGGGAAAACTCCATGATTAAGCATGCTTGTGTTGGAGTAGTACTAGGGTAGGTGACCTCCCAAGAAGTCTTGATGCTTCACCTCTATGAGCATCACCTCTAGATGTAAGGAATGCTAAGTGCATCATACATGCTCATGAGAGATCGGTTCTTATGAACCACCACTCATGAAATATGGGTCAATGAGTTTGACTCAAAAAATACACAATTAAATCCTAATAAAACATCACATAATTTGGCACACTATGAAAAACATTTCCTCCTTGATAGTAATGAATGGTTCACAAAGCATAACACTTGCTGAAGGTTTTGCAAATGGGGAAGCAAGCTAAGTGGGCTTGATCTTGGGGAAATTCCATGATTAAGCGTGCTTGACCTCTTGGGAAGTCCCAATGCTTCCCCCTTATGAACAACACCTAGATGCAATGAGTGCTAAGGGGATCATTCTTGCTCATGAGAGATGGTTTCTTATGAACCAATACCCATGAAAAATGGATCAATGAGTTTAACTCAAATATTATACTGTTAAATCATGATAAAACATCAAATTATTTGGCACATCGCAAAATACACTGGCTACTTGATCTATGTGCAAAATAGTTGAACATTCTTCCTCTCTATAGAAAGCTACCAATGAATTGTTTGGAATATTGAAGCAAATTAGAACACTAGACATCAATTGAGATTCATGGTTTGTGCTTGTAGGCACATCATAAAAATGGAGATTGGGGTAGGTTTTGGTCATAGTTCCTTTATTTTTCATTATTTTCCTTTTTTTTCCCACAAGGCTTTGACAATCCAACAAGGAGTCTAAAGGGACCAAAGGATCCTCCAAAAGGCAAAAATAAGCCTAATAAGACCAACGAGAGAGCCAAATGGCCAGCATATAGTCACCAAGATAAGTGATTATGGTGATGGCCCGTGGATTGGTATGGAAAATAAGGATGCCATTTTCAGAATCAGGGTACATGTGTATGAGATACATCTCATGCATTCCAAATCTATGTTGTCCAAACATGCATTTTTTTAATCTTGCTCTCTTCTTTTTTAATCCTGCTGACATGTACTGCATGCTTTCCAAAAGAATTCCCCTAATTTCTTCATTTGAATATCTGAAAATGCCTTGGGTGGATTTCTCTTTAATCTTTTAGAAATTGAGCATTTCATTTAGTCCTCTTTTTCCTTTTCTTTTGTTTCTTATAACAGATGTCCATTGTGGTGATGACTCATTCAATAAGGAGACAGGTCTGCAGGCCTTCTGTCTTCAAGATGCAGTCTTCAAAAATGTTTCCAGGTTTCAGTGGGCCATCATTTATGGGTAAGAGAATAGTTGAAATAAAACCTATCGGCACATACTAGACCTAAAAATCTTTAAATCTATTATTAAAAAATTTCAATGCCAAGCAATAGTATCAAAAGAAAACAAAATGTTTGTGAATAACAAAAAACTTCAAGAGTTTACAATAGAGAGGATTGCGTAATGATGTCCAGACTTCGAGAACAAAGCATATGAAGAATAAAATAGAGCTCGAATCAGCTCCAAAATACAAAAAGCTCAATAGAAGCTTGTGAGGTCAGGGAAAAATTCAAATACCCAAAACACATCCACAATGTACAGAAATCACAGAACTGAGAAAATTGTGAGAAGAAACAAAAAGAGTCACTTTAAGCTTCCACAGTCCATGACATTCAGAACATTTGAATTTTTTATGACTGTTCTTCTCCATACCCAAAAAACTGTCATCATTAAAAAGAATTTGTGCAAAATCCATTTCTCGCTATTGTTTTCAAATACAATGCCCACAAAAAAACTGATACCCACAAACAACTTTTCATCCAACATACAATTTTAAAAAATAATCTAGGATTAACAATGAAATGATTTGTACCCACCAGAATTCAATTGTCACAATTAAAAACAACTTCCACATTAATGAAAAAAAAAATTGATCCTGCAAGCAATTCTCCACCCACCAGAGTAATATAATTAAATTGGCAATGAAATGAGTTCTAGCCCTTTCAATTCAAATGTAGCAATTTAATTCAGATTCCACAATACTGAGTTAAAAAATTGATAACCAGTACCACAAGTAAATCTTCATCCAACATGCAATTCTAAAACATTAAGGAATGAAAGGATTTGTACCCACCTCAATAATCAATGTGAATTCCACATTACTGAATCAAAAAATTGATACCACTTTCCACCCACGACACAATTGCAAACAAGCTGGGAATGAAGTGATTTGTACCTACCTCAGATAAAATAGTTTTCTGCCTCCAGTCTAATTCTGCTACAACCCTTTTTTGTCCACGAGGTCTAATTCTTAGCCCTGGTTCATTATTACCAAACCCTAAAAAATTAATACCCGGATGGCAAAATCAGGGGGAGCGTTTGGTTTGAACTAAGAGAAAATAAAATCCAGCTATATATATGATGTGCCACAAGGGTTTTAAGAAAAGAGAAAGAATCATAATCACAGATTTTACAAATAGACCCTGATAAAAAGTTAAAAACACATTGACCTTGATAAAAGTTTAAAACACATTGACCTTGATAAAAGTTTAAAACACACAATGAATATAAATCAGCAAGAAGGATATCACAGACTGTATATGTATCTGCAGAATTAACTGCAATGATTGAAATTCAAACATGTACACAAATTCAACCTTCATCTATGGTCATTTTTCTCTGTTGAGTTTCCAGACTTGAAATCTGATTTGGTTGGAAAACATCCTGGTCCACTCTATTATGAGATTTCAAGAGACTTTCTCCAGAGTTGTTTTTACTGCCCCTCCAGCTCAAGACCAATAGGCAATAATGACAATCCAATCTCCAGAACCAGAAAATATAGCATTCCCATCCCTATCTGCGAAAAGGGACCTTCATTAACAACTTGCAATATGCCTACTGTTTTGCTACCAGCAACTGAAGGCATTATTAGATTGTACTCACACCTCAAAACCATCGTATGATTCAATTCACATTACTTATGACTGAGAGTCCTGAAACTCCTTCACAACAAAAAGAGAAACAGAATCTGTAATGAAATCAGGCAAAGACATGGTGCTCAACTCATGGCTGGCAAGTGGCAACCCATCGCTGCAACTTCCACGCCTCATCATCCATGTCGAAAATTCTGGTGCCAAGCAAATCATGCAAGAGGAGCCTGAAATAGTTGCCCTTGAACAATTCCCAGAACTGGTTTTGATAATCACCTCTATTCCGGGGTAACTAAAAAGTAAAAAGTCATCACCACTCCATCACCTGTTGCCGCTACATCAAGAAACCAAACAAGGAAAGATTTTCCCATGAAGGTTGTTAATATAGATTACAAATTTTATAAAAATAAAAATATATCATTTTTGACGACCAAACTTTTGGGAGTTATGGAGAAACTTCATTTAAAAAATGACCTTTCAGCCAAATTAAGCAGGCCTTATTCTGAAAGAAGGTACCTGGGATTTCTTGATCTATGAAAGTTCACAGGCCCACATAACGAAAAGTCTATTGGTGCAACCAAAGAAACAAAATTTCTAGAATATGGAAGAGATTTCTCAAGTGAAAGAACAAAGGGGGATCCAAGGACAGTTTCCTCTAATAACACAATGAGTTAGCATCATAAGATTCAAAGCAAACATCCATGTAATCAGAATTATGATATAACGACAAAACCAATATTGGCAGATACAAAATGCAAATTGTGTCCAACACAATCTGTATAAAAGGTGATGACCAAATTTAAATGCATAAGAGAATCATAGACCTTTCCTGAATATTCCTAATAAAAATGCATTTTACTAACAGAAGGCCTGTAAAAAACTCCAAAAGTTAGATATCTCAGAACTCCAGCCCTCACATCTCAAAAGGAAATCCATCATAAAATGTGTTTTTTTGTTTACCAAGCAAAATTGTGAAACGCCTAGCCAATCCATCTTTTAAGCAGAAGGGCTTCAGCCACCTATATGAACTAAATCACGGTAGCCTCATTCGAATAGGACACAACTCGTGTTTTGATTCCTTGTTATACTCTCTGCAGCTAAAAATCTATTGACAACATATGCAATGGAAGATGTAGGTAAATTTATTATAGCTGAGTCCTGTCTCTAAGGGTGGTCTAAATGGTGGAAATCAACTTCTATCTGCTAATGATGAAAGGGCCGATAGGAGGGAATGGAATCTAATAACCATCCATTTGAATTTTACTTGAGAACAAGAGGTTGATAAACTAAGCATGAGGAATCAAGGATAAACTTACAAGTAACCGTTTCTCACAAGGAACATATACATGGAAGAAAGCTTAATCTTTCTGAATGGATTCATTATGATTTTTGATAATGAAGCTTATCAACAGCAAAGGGCACAACATATTCAGAGACTGTGTACAAAGTTGAAAAACAGCAGATAGATAAAACTCAGATATCAGTAATGCTGCATAGCAATAAAATACTAGTCAGACTTGGTCTTGAATTGGATTTGCAAGGTAAAGAGTTGAAGTCAGACCTAAAGTCAGTAAAGACTTAGCATCTGACATGGAAAACTAAGAAACATCGACCCAGTTGGAAATTATACCAAAAAATAACGAGCAATCTTTTATTCCATGGCAATTTTTTCATTCTGACATTCGTAATGCCGATGGCAACAAAGTTTCCTTACAAAATACAGTAATACTTGAAAATGCTACCCACTGGTCAAATTAAAAAGAATAATGAATTGCTACAGAAATTACATCCTCCCACAATTAGAAATCTGAAATTATCCTGCAAAAAACCAAGTTTGGGAGGATGAAAATCACCCTTATTTAGTACAACTTCCCATTCAATGACTAATTTTTCACTATGCTACCACACATAGACCGCAGAACAAAATGCAAGTTCGTTGGTGAGTCAGATATGGCAAAATGTCCTAAACAAACTTGAAATCTTGCACCAGCTAATAGGGATTTTTCATAGACTCAGCGAAAGAGTCAGCTCAAATCTTTTTCTTCAGACTTCGTGAATTAGACATGAATTTAAGAGTTACAGTAGAGGCTAGTAACAAAGGACGATAATGGACTTGTATATTTTGTCTAGCAACGTATGGTATAAGACTTTGGGTTCTCTCAGCAGAATTTTGCAGTGCAAATGTCTAAGGAATAGATGAAAGATCACCGACACTGCAAACTGCAAAGTGAAATCATCTCAACTTTTATAGAAAATCTATACCAGAAATTATTCTTGAAAGAAAAATATCACTTCACTTATAGAACTTATATTACCATGAGTAAATTGACACATACTTTAACAAATCTCCATGCAAATCTTGAGATTCATGTCTGTCATTCTCCAGAAGATCCTGCAGCAATCAATGAGGTCACATATACACCTGCCCATGTTTTCACAATCTGATAATTAGCTGATTCAGAGCAACACCAGTCACCATTATGGTATCCAGGGAAATGCTTGTGCTTCCAAATTCATGAGTATTCAATGTTTTGCAATTTTTCCTTTGCACCCTCAAAATGAGAAGACTCGGATTGAAGGTTATCCAAAATGGTTGTCTTCCTAGCAAGAAATTAAAAAATCAACCCTCAGATCAGAATAACAATGCAAAACATAGCACCATTATTTAAAATGGTCGAGATTAAGACTTGTTAACAATTGAAATTTAGATTCACACCTTGTATCTATGCCCCTATTCGCTTAATTTCAAGGGTAATTTCAATGTCAGAGTAGTATCCCCTCGTCACTTTGGTTGCATTCAATTCTATACTACATTTTCAGCAGTGTGAATTTTTTTTTTGACTCTGCTCTTCTTTGGGTTTATAACCTTTTTCAGTCATTTCTAACAACAGGGTGGAAGCAACATCAAAAGTGCCTTTCTTGTGACACAAGCTAATAAGTGCATTGTAAGTTGAATGCTGCGGAAGAATATCTCTTTCCAACATTTTATATAAAAGCATTTTTGCATGATCCAGCTTGCCTTCATTGCAATGTTTCTTGATTACATTGTTGAAAGCACGAATTTTTCGCTTTTGATCAAGTTTGTCAAGTAACTCCAAAACAAGCCTGAACTCCTCTTTTTTGCAATATGCATTGATAAGGGTGACATAAGTCACTTCACAGGGAACCAACTCTCCCTTCAGCATTCCATCAAATAATGCACAGGCCTCCTCTACCTTGCATTCTTTGCAAAGTCCATCTATCAGAGCACCATAGGTGATAGAATCAGGTATACAACCATTTTCTATCATTTTGTCCATGATCTTTATGGCCAAATTAGCCTGATTTGCTTTGCAATGTCCATAAATCATTGCAGTATAAGTCACTTTATTTGGTACCATGCCCTTCTCAAGCACTTCAGAGAAGTACTTTTCTGCATCCTCCAAATTTCCCACTTTACAGAAACCACTTATCAATGCTGTGTAAGTGTGAATATCTGGTTCACAGCCATGTTCAATCATGTCATCAAACAACTTCAAAGCCTGGTTTGTATCTCCCTGTTTGCAGTGACTGCTAATTAAAATTGTGTAAGTTACCTTATCAGGACATAGCCCACGTTGAATGCATTCATCCAACAATTCGTGAGCCTTATGTAACCTACCCTTTCTGCAAACACCATCAATTATTGCATTATACGTGCAAATACTAGGCGTGCAACCCTCTCCAATCATTCTATCCAACAGCTTGAATGCTTGAGTCAAATTACCCTCTTTACAATGTCCTCCAATCAAGACAGTGTAGGTAACAGAATTTGGAGCCAAGCCCTGTTCCTGCATTCTTCTAAACAGCATTTCAGCTCTCCTCAACTTCTTTATCTTACAGTATGCTTCAATCATGGTAGTATAAGTATAAACATTAGGCTTAGAATTACTGCTCCTCACCAATTTCAATAGCAGTCGAAACGCTTTTTCTACCCATCCTTTCTTGCAGAGACCATCAATCAGAGTACTGTGTGTATAAACATTGGGCATAAACCCCTTCTTAACCATTTCCTCCAACAGTTCAAAGGCCTTCTTCACCTTACCTGCCTTGCACAAACCATTGATCAGAGTTGTATAAGTAATAACATTAGGAGCACAACCTGTTTGTGACATCTTCTCAAACAACCCAAATGCTCTGCCCATATGACCCCTCCTGCAATAGGCATTGATAATTCCAGTATATGTAACAGGATCTACCTCAAATCCCTTTTCTAACATTCTTCGCAAATGCCGCTCGGCTTCTCTGAGTTTTCCCTCTCTAGAGAAACTCCCAATCAGTGTCTTATAAGTGCAAGCATCAGGGGAGACACCATTGGCAACCATTTCTCTATAAAATTCCTCTACTACCTCAGAACTTTCCATTATCTGACATAACTCTCTGAGTACACAATTAAAAGTATGCACATTCAATGGCAGTCCTTCATTGTTGATATCAAAAACAGTCTTGATAGCTTCTCTGATCTTCCCTGCTTGGGAAAAACTTCTAATCATTGATTGCAACACACCCTGGGCTTCCTCAATTAGACCACCATTAACCAGGGACCTAGCCATAGTTTGGTAAAGCTGAATCTGAAGCTGGTGCTTTGGTTGCTTGACTGTCCAATGGAAGAAACTGAGGGCTAGCCCCTGGTCATCCCTCTGGAGCAGCTCAACCACTGAAATAGCTTGTTGGGTACTCAGTTTAGGGGCCAAATGTTCTAGAGGTAAAATTGAACGGCCTCTATGATAATGTTGTGTCACAACGTTGCAGATTTCTCTCAGAAAATCAGAAGAATTCTGAATGAAATTGGTCTTACTCGTACTTATGCTTCTTAGGTTCATTAATGTAGGCAATACGAATGAAGCCACAAACGCAGAGGGGGTCCAACAAATAGTATATAAAAGGTGGGTTTTGCAGACAACGGACCTGTGCATAATTTTGGCCATTGATTATGTCCTCAAAAAGTTCAGTGTCGACCATGCCAAAATCCAGATCAAAATTTGCTTCAGAAACTCGCGCTTTTTCCTGAATCTCAAATCACTTGGGTTCGGACATCCGATGCCCTATTTTGTTTTGGTTAGGTACTTCAAAAAACTTCCACATTGCTCAGAGAAAGTCAGATAGATTCGATTTTCCATAATTCCCTATGCCCACAAACCATCAAAATAGCTAGACGTTTACATAAGAGAATTATGAAAAATAAGAGAATATAAATATTTTCAACGACAATTTGGAAGCAAATTATTGTGAAGTTTGTGGTTTGGAGTAAATGTAAAGATTTACCTATTATTTATAACTTAATTTTTTTTTAAGATAATCTAGTTATAATAGATCATTCATATAAATTGTGAAAGTTTTTGAAAAAAAAATATTATTATTATATGTATACATATTAGCAATCTCATCTTGGTGTACAATGGATACACTGAAGAAGTGTGGAAGGTCAATTAGGGGTTTTTTGTCTATTTTTTACATACATGCATGAGGTCAATTGGTAGGCCATTTAGAAAATGATGATTGTGCAACAAAGGTCTCAATGAAGAAGTGATAGCATCAAATCAACTATGCATCCGCTTACAAGGATTTGAACACAACTAAAACAAAACCTTTGAATCAGGAAGATAATAAGGCTCCATTACCAATAGGCTCATGTTATGTTTGCAATACAGAGAGAGGAAGAGAGAGGGAGATATGGGGATAGAAAGAGGGAGAGATATAGGGGGAAGAGAGAGGGGGATATGGGGATAAAAAAGGGAGAGATATAGAGAGAGAGAGAGAGAGAGAGAGAGAGAGAGTGTGTGTGTGTTAGAGATAAAGATGGAGATGGAGAGGAGATGGAGATGGAGATGGAGTGGAGGATAGGGCAAAATAAAGAGAGAGGACAAAGGGATATATAGAGATGGAAGAGATAAATACATAGAGAGGGGGGGAGAGGGAGAGATAGAAATATAAAGATAGAGATAGGAAGTGATATATATAGAGGGGTAGAGAGAGAGAAAGATATAGGGGTAGAGAGAGATGGATAGATAATGTGTCATGTCCCTTTCTCCGTAAAGACAGTTGCAGAGTGGAATTCATGACTTCTACTGCATTCATCTGCAAGAGCTCATCTCAGGTTGCAAATTGGGACATAGTATATGTAATAAAGACCCCACAACATATCTAGAGCTCGTGGAAAAATGATCATCTATTGGAGAGATGTCGCCATCAGAAGATCATCAGTTTAGACTCACTATGCCAGAACAAAGTTGATTATGGGAATCCTTTTTTATTCCTCTACAAAAGTGTGTTCATGTGTGTGGTTTGAAACATAGCACCTATGATGACACCTACACATCATATCCAAATCTCAAGAAAGAAGGATTGGGCAATGAAACGATATTACTAACAGAAGGTGACTATGCTAGTCAACTGGCATCCATGTCTACAGGCTTGAAGGCTAAGACATCATAGGATCATGCGGTAATAACAACAAAGTTTTAGGAAGTAGGGAAGGGCAAGGCAAGCATGTGGACTGGTCTGCAAGGTGGCATGCTTATTCCAAAGGAATTTAAGTTGGCCTTAAGGTTGACCTAATGTAGCATGCTAGGAATTTAAATTTTGGGCTTTGGCGCCAATTGGGCTCAAGGTCGACCTATTCCTTAAAGGGATTGTTAGCATATAAATGTAGAAAATCAATTCATGTAAGGGCATCAAATTATTATGTCATTTTCTTGTAAATTTGGGACACTTGTGTCCTATTTCCTTTATGTGGACGAAAACCCAGTTTTCACTAGGATTAGAGGATGAAACCCCTTTGGTTCCTGAGGGAATTTTCATCCAAGGATTGCATCTGAGCTTCACATATCAGTAAGAAAGTTGGTATTGTTGCTATTTGATCTGTGGAAACAATTACAAATAATTTAGGATCATTGTTTTGAATTGTAGTCAATATATCATACATGCATTTTGGATTTCTCTTCATAATTTGGAGTAATATATGTTGTGTCTATTTTGTTATGTTTAAATTCCATCTGCAAATTAGTATTTGTTAAGATTATATGTTAGGGACATTGCAGTGGTATTAGAGTAAGATTTAGAGCCCTCTATGGATACGATGCATTAACCTTTGCAGAATTAGTCCTCACAAACAATAGAGTTTTGGCAACAAGTGATTTGGTTAATCAAAGCCAAGGCATCTTGAGAACTCTCAAGGATCATCTGCAAGTTGCCCAGAATTAGCAAAAAATGTATGTAGATAGAAAATGCATAAAAAGAGCATTTGAGGTAGGAGATATGGTCTTTATCAGATTGTAGCCATATAGACAAACTTCCATCAAGAAAGGAGGAGCATAGAAGCTCAAGCCTAAGTTTTATGGACCATACAAGATAATTTAGAAGGTTGGAGAAGTTGCTTATGAAGCAGAACTTTCGACATATAGAAAAATCCATAATGTCTTACACATTTCATGCCTGAAGAAGGTTTTGGGGTTGAATATATCTCCTACTAAGTTACCACCCCTTGATGGTGAAGGGAAACTCATCCTTATTTCAGAAGTTGTGATTGATACCAGGGTCAAAAATCTAAGGAATAAGAATATAACTGAGTATCTTGTCCATTGGAAGGACTTGCCAATTGAAATGCTACCTAAGAAGGACCTGAAATCCTAGATCATCCAGATTTCCATTGCTTGAGGACAAGCAATTTTGGGAAGGGAGGATTTGTCATGTCCCTTTCTCTAGAAAGACAATTGTAGAGTGGAATCTGGGACTTCTGTCGCATTCCTCCATAGGAGCTCATCTCAAGATATGAATTGGGACATAACATCTATGATAAAATCCCCATAACATATCTAGAGCTCTTGGAAAAAGGATCATCTATCAGAGAGATATCTCCATCAGAAGATCGTCGGTTCAGACTCACTATGCCATAACAAAGTGGATTCCAAGAATCCCTCTGCATTCCTTTGTAGGAGTGCATTCAAGTGTGTGGTTCAGAACATAGCACCTATGATGACACCTGCACATCATATCCAAATCTCAAGAAAGAAGGATTGGGCAGTGGAAAGATATTGCTAACAGAAGGCGGTTGTGTTAGTCAACTGGCACCCATGTCTACAAGCTTGAATGATAAGACATCACTGGATCATGCAACAATAACGATGAAGTTTCGGGAAGTGAGGAAGGGCAAGGCAAGCATGGGATTGGTCCACAGGGTGGTGTGCTTAGTCCAAAGGAATCTAAGTTGGCCTTAAGGCTAACCCAATGTAGCGTGTTGGGAATTCAAATTTTGGGCTTTGGCACCAATCGGGCTCAAGGCCGACCTATTCCTTAAAGGGATTTTTAGCATTTAAATGTAGGAAATCAATTCATATGAGGGCATCAAATTATTGTCATTTTCTTATAAATTTGGGACACTTGTGTTCTATTTCCTTTTGTGGACGAAAACCCATAGGAGTTGTGTTTATTGGACAAAAACCTAGTGTTCACTAGGATCAGAGGATGAAACCCTTTTGGTTCCTGAGAGCATTCTCATCCAAGGATTGCATTTGAGCTTCAAAGATTCTGTAAGAAAATTGGTATTGAGTTGCTATTTGATCTTTAGAAATGATTGTAAATCATTCTGGATCATTATTTTGAATTGTAGTCAATATTATACATACATTGTAGATTTCTCTTCATAATTTGGAGTAATATGTGTTGTGCATATTTTGTTGTGTTTGAATTCCATCTGCAAATTAGTATTTATTAAAATTATATGTTAGGGACATTACAGGTAGTCAACACAACTAGCGCTTTCCTTTCTAACTGGGGGGGGAAGTAGGCACCCAACATGAACACTCTATTACATATACCATAAGATAAAACAATACAACCACCATGTTTGAGGGCAGACACATATTTCCAAATAGGAATTCTAGGTCATCACCATATAACATACAAAAACATGACCAACTCGAAGATAATTTACCTTGTGTTTCCAATGCCCACCATTGGTTCCATTGAACCTATACACCATTCAACCAATGCTCCTCAATAGTGTTTTCTAAAATAAAATAAAATAAATCCATTACAAAACCCCTCATACAAGGATTGATAACCAACAAATTCTCACAAGTTTTTCAATCTAATAAATCAACAATAGAGAGGAATGCCTAGAAGAAAACACCATGGATCTATCATATAAAAGTACATACAACCCACTTGCAAGAATGTGTAAGTACATGTAACCACATGAAAACCATGAACCAACTTTGTCCTAATATCAAATTCTAGGAAAGTACCATGCATGCACCTCTAGTATTCTAAAATTTCCTAGACATTAGCTTGATACAAGTGCAAACAAACTATGTACATAAAGTTAAAACATGACACATGATCATTTCTTTCATTAACCCTTCGGGGAATGCCCAAAACAAAACCACCATGGATCCATCACATGCAATAACATAAAAACACACACAACCAATATTTAAGAATAGGCAAGTACATGCAACTCACATGTACAATTACATGTAAACCATGAAACCATCTTTGTTTTGATACCAAATGATAAGAAAATGTCATGCATGCACCTCCAATATTATAATATTTTATAAACATTAGCTTGATACAATTGTAAACAAACTATTCCTAAAAGGATAAAACATGACACAATAATTTCTATCATTAAGCTTTCATGGAGAATACCACAATAATCAAATTTATAAAAACAATTGTAACATTTTGGCATGTTAACAACTCTCAATAATAACAAGAATGAGAAAAGAAGAAGAATGGAAACAACCACACAAAGAGAAGTGACATACATATACTTGGAGAAAACCCTTTTGGTAAAAACCTAGCCTTCGAAACACACACATCCATGTGTTATTTAACGCACCAATAGTTATAATTTATTCACATGATATCCATGTGAGCTTCAATAAGATCAACACTCGTGCTCTTTTGGTGGTGATACAATAGTATAACCTTACAAAATACCTTCCATGCATCATCTATCCCATGCCTCTAATATATAGACTTAAGGAGCCCTGTAAAGCCACCAAAAATAATACCATGGACTTAAACAAGGTTCCAAATATTATGGTATGAATTCTCACAACCCTCACGTGTGTGGAGCCACCCTATAATAGAAAATAACTCTTAACACAAATATCTTTAACTTCCATTATACAAGTTGGTATATGTAACTCCCAAGTACTCCCCCATGAGACACTAATTACATCTCATGCCCAATAATAATATAATATGCTCTTAAGAGTCTACAATGTAACCCCTATTCAATGCCTCATCACAAATAATATTTTCAAGTCCCTAGAGAAGATAATTATGTTCTAGTAGGTT
>VDFB02103682.1:0-32050 GCA_007258455.2 Sequoia sempervirens | reverse complement strand
ACATGTTATATCACCTAACTAGTTTCATATTAGGTCTTATTCACACTTATATACTTAATCTTAGTTGGTTCATTTAATTTTTGTGTCTCATATCATAGGATTAAGATAATTTTTATGTTCTTATTATATCCTAAGGTTTCATCTAGGGTTCCATCCATTTATTTATATCAATGGTTTTTCCATTTATATTATACCAATTTTATTTTTTTATCTAATGAATCATATGGTTTTAGAACATTTCAACTACTACTCTCTTGTTTGAAAGGTTATTTTGGGTGAAGGTAATTGTAGAGCCTCTCTAATGTCTAATTAACTTGGTGCTACTAGGTATATACAATTTAGAGGACTTGAGAATCCTTAACTGAACAAATTCATCTTCCATGAGAGGGGTTGCATTTAATTATCAACCAGTGAATAATAAAATTTAGACAGTGTTGGAGAAATATATGTGTCCATGGAATCTAGACACATCCTACACCAATGGAATATAGGAAATTACACATGTACAAAATACTACAAAATATGGAAAGTGAAATGAATTGCTAATTCATAAAATAGGGGAAATGAATATAAGTTGTTATCTTATGCTATGGGTACCTGATGCTTAAGATTGTAATTGTCCATTGTTAAAGACTATAGTGTCCTAACCTAGCTAATTTCTCTAGAGGATGAAACCAACATGAAACTATATAATTCAACTCAAAACTATAAAATGACATTCATAAATTACAACACATGCATATAACTGGAAACTACTAACTAAATTCCACAATGTATTATTTAATCTAACAACATAAAATGAAGTGGGTTAGTAGTACCCCAAGTGACCCTTGCTTGAATTGTTGCTTCCATAGAAGTTGACAAACACTCACTTACTTATTCAACAAATCAAGATATCAAACTAATTTCCTTTATTGTATTCTAACACTAAATTCTTACATACAATCCAATAGGAATCTAATGAAGATCTCTTATTCAATAAAACATATTCTATTGTTGCAACTAGTTATAGATAAATAACTAGCTAGCAATAATCAACTGATCAACTAGATCAACTAGATTTTGTCCTCGACAACAAATCCCACTATATAGTGTCTATGAGGAGTTTTATTCTTCTTGGAATGATAAAAAACTCATAAAGAAACCATTCAATCTCCCTCAAAGATAGGAAGAGGACTTATTTTGAAACAAAAAATAATAACTATGAAGTAGGATTAGAGAAACCAATTTAGAATTCTATGCCCAACTGTTTAATTGCTATGAGAAAGACGTGTTCTTGAGAATAGTCATGTCATGAATCAATCCTGCTGAGAGTATAATCTTTCTCCTAGCTGTGTTATTTGGTGAGCAAGAGTGTTAAGCGATGACTCATGATTGATCAATAACAAATCACCTTCATTTCCTTCAGAAAGTGTCACACCTTGGCTATTTGACTTCTTCTCTATAACCATCCACAATTCTTATGCTGTGAAATGGTAAACCTATTACTACAGGTTAATAGTACTTCTTGATGCAAGATGTTAGTATCATTCCTAAGGAATCCACATTATTAACAATCATAAATTAAACATAGAATCATACTAAATTCCATAGACATTCATGCATTCATAAAAACATTTATCAAAATAACATATTTCCATTTCCACATACTTAGAAATGATTAAGAGTATATAAAAGGCATATAAAAGGTATGTGAGGTCTTGGTAATTTCTTTGAAACTTAGAAAAATAAATGATAAAAGCATAAAAAAGTAAAAGGAAAACTAGCCAATGATTGATCCCATTAGTAATCCTTGGCTCCTACAAGGTTGATCAATGAATCTTACACTAAATAAATGTTTGCGTGTCTTATTAGTACAAAATGTGCCTAGAAAGGGTACCTAAGTCAATCAAGCAAGTTTTTTAAATAGTTGGAATGCATAAAAGGGGAGCCTTACTGGTGTAAATAGGAATTTTACCTATCTGGTTCACTTATAGGTCCTATTTACATGTTAAGTTTACTTGGGTCCTAATAATCTTTCTATAATTCTTAGGTGTCATGTGATCTTATATTATCTTACCAAGGAATTTAATTCTTGTTTCCTATAACATCATTTAATATTTGATGAGTTAGTTGTCTCATGATATAGGATTAAGGCACTTGTCATGATCCTATTTAATCCTTTGTCTCACCTTTGATATATAACCAAGGGGTTCTCATTTATAATTCCATTTCATTTTAATCTTGTGTATTGCATATTGATCACATTTGATATAATATTATCTCACATCCATTATTGCAAATTTATTCTCTTATTTTTCTCTCTTGTAGAAGATTATTTTTGGTTTTGTAGGTAATCTTAGAGGCTTGAGTCCTTGAGTGACTTTAACAAGCCTAACATGTTGGTTAGTGAGATAGATACAATTTACAGTAACCTTGGGTGATGGTCTAGTTGAAAACATGGATGAAATAGGTACTAGAGGAGGAAATAAAGGAAGTTAAATAGAAAACACACATGGAGGAGATGCTTAAGAAGAGTAGTTTGATATATTTAGGTGACAATAATAACCTTAACTTTCACTTGATATGTTATAGAGTAGAGTTAAGTGTATTAAATAATAAAAAGGGTTCCTTATTGAAGAACTAATAGAAAATAATACTCACACATATGCTTGTAGGAAGAAATATAGATGTTAATTACTAGTTGTTTATGCTCCAAATATTTTCTTATGATACTAAAGGATGCACACTTAAATATTAACCCCAAATAATATTTTAAGCTAAACGGTTAGGTATATTTTATAATTAAATAAAAAATAATTCAAGTCAATCGATAAGTGTAGTTATTAATATTCTACACTTTAAAAATTACATGGATTGGGATTTTGCTTTTTTTTTAGGATAATTTATTCAAATGACAAAAAAATTTAGAAAAAATACTATATCTTAAATAGAATTAAATAATTCCAATTATTTGTCTTTATCTTCTTTATATGATAATATTTATGATTTATTGCTAAATATCTTGTAAATAGATTTTAACTTGCATTCTATAGATGTATTTAATGAAGGAATTTTAGAATGATAATAGTATACTGATTATTTATACCCTTAAGATACAATAATAGTTTTAAAATAATATAATTATAATTAAGAACACATTCTATGAAGTAAAATTTGATCAACTACTTCCTAATACTAGATTGTTCATCCATGGGTGCTAGAGTCAAATTCTAAAGTTAATTCTAAATGAAAATATAAACCTTGATAGCCACATGACAAGATATAAATTATTATACTTAAGATCTTAGGACCTAAAAATAAGACAACTAATTCCTTGCATAAAGATTCTTTAATAGTCCATTACTGATACACAATATCCCATATACTATATAAAAATATTTTACATCTTTTGTGATAGAAAAATAATTAGCCACAATGAAAGTCCATCAATGTGAACCTAAAGATATATAAATATCCTTAAATACTATATTATATAAAAAACTTGAGCATGAAAATGAACTAACTAAAAAAATGTATTTATTAGCAATTAGATGTAATACTCAAATTAAGCATAAAGGTTAGAAAATATTAATGAAAGACCACTTTGAAAAAGAGCCATTGGAATGGTCGAACATTGACATAGGAAAAATTTCCAAAGGCACTAGGGTTTGCAATATGATGGAAGACTGCAACCTCGATGGCCTTTCAATAGGAGAAGGGGAAGAAATGTTCAGAATATCAAAAGAAAAGATTCTTCCCAGCCATGGCAGGCTCTAGCTAACTAGGTCTTTAGAAATGGGGGAGTTGGAAATGAAGGTCGAAAGGTTGGTTAGACGATGCAGAACGAAGGGAGGTTCAAATCGATGTTCTCAAATGGAAAAGTGGATTTTAGATAGTTGGAAGGAAAATTTTGGCGCCCAAAAAACCAGAGTGAGAAAGCAGAGACAAGCAAGGTAATGCCCAATTTTCTCCACACCACTATGGTCTCTTTGTTATTGGAAAACAAAGAATGGAGTGATTCTATTAGTTTTCTTAAGGATCATGCTTTCTTTATGAGATGGGGTGGGAAATGGCTGAATTTCACTAAGATTAGGGCTTGGTGTGATAAAAACGGGGGCAAAGATCGTGGTCTTAAAACTCTAGAAAATGGCTTTTATTTGGTGATTTTTCAAACAGCTCAGGACAAGGAATGGATCATAAATAGCAGTCCATTCATGATGGAAGGGAGGAGTTTTTTTCATTCTAGACTGGAGTCCAAACTTTGATCCTAACTATGCAAATGATAAGGAAGTGCCAATGTGGATTAGGTTGAAGAATCTTCCTCAAGAATATTGGGATCCAGAAACACTCAAAAGCATTGGAAACAGACTAGGTGTCTTTGTGAAGTCGGAGGAAGTTGTAGAAAAATCTGACTATAGCATGTTTCCAAGGATTTTCATTTTAAGGTAGGTAATACACCCTCTACCTAAAATGATAGAGCTAAAAATAGGGGAAGGTGTTTGGCGTCAAAAGGTGGAGGTGGAGGATGCAATGATTTCTTGTGCAAAATGTTTAGGGAAAGAACATTTAGATGGCCACTACCCAACTATGATGAAAGGAAAAGGGTTAGCACAAAACATTCTTGCTGAGGAGCTGATGGCTTTAACCGAACCTACTACATGGGAAGATCTGTGGATCTCACAAGAATGGGTTTCTCATGGGGGGTAAATGAATGGTTGGTCTTATTTGCAAACTAAGGAAAATTTTGTCTGGGATGGAAGTCAGGAAGAGGAAATAGATTTTCTCTTTGAAAATGAGTTTGAGGAAATGCCTCAAGTGAGGACTCACCGTGATTCAAACCACATGGTGGATTCCTTTGTCAGCAAAAGTTTAGAGCAAGCGAAGATGGTGCTGGCCTCAATAGGGCGTCTGAAGGACTTGAATCTTTGAAGAGATGGAAATGATGTTTTTGATGGGCAAGTTGAATCTCCCCAAATGGATGAAGTTTTAAATGCATGCTAGATTATTCACACAAGGGCTGATGGACTTGAACATGAATCATATTTGCAAGGTAAATCACACTCTCCAAGCAAAAGGAGAGTGCTAATAGACACTTGCATGGTCGAGATGAAAAAGATGATTTGATTCACAGTCCTCCATGTGATAATAGGTTAGTTCTTGAGGATGAAACCAAGCATTTTGAAGATAAAATATCAGGGGATAATGAGGATATGGTGTTTAAGGATATCCCCATCTCACCCATTTGGAATATTGAGAGTGCTTTCAAAGGAGTCAAAGATAGTGGAGGCACCCTGGAAGATTCAGATTCAGAGATGGCATCGGATGAGGAGCATGGTGGTGAAGATTTGCTTGGTATGCAAGATAGCTTAGGAATTGTGGAAAAGAGAACTATTGAACAATCTTATGCTTTAATTAATAAGGCTAAGATTGGAGAAAAGAAAAAGTGTGGCCCTAAAACTAATAGGATGCATCTTGAAATGGCTGGAAATGCGGCTGGTTAGAGAAAATTGAGATCGGAATTAGGCATAGCCTTTTCCTGGCAACCATTAAAATCCTATCATGGAATGTCAGGGGCTGCAATGCCCTTGACAAAATTCATTTCATCAAAAGATGTTTTGATCAAATGAGGACGACTTTGGCTTTGCTTTAGGAAACTAAAATTAAGGAGCCTGATTTTGAATCCTTTTATAAATGCTTTAGAAGATGTAAATGTTCTCTCACTGGAGCAGTTGGTGCCTCAGGGGGCCTTGGTGTCCTTTGTAGTGAATCTTTAGATGTTCAAATTGTTAGACAAGATATATTTTGGCAATGGTTGAGCATTGAGTCAAAACAACTTAGGGTAAGCTTTTTTATTTTCAATATTTATGGTCCTACTAGCCCGGCCCAAAAAAGATGCTTTGGCAAGAATTTTTAGCTTTTTTAGGTCTTAAGGATGGGAGCATGTTTCTCTTGGGTGGAAATTTCAATGCTAATCTAAATTCTTTAGACAAATTCGGGAGTGTGATTTGGGCTAGTCAAAGCCAATAGGACTTCAATGATTTTGTTGTGAATAATGGCCTGATTGAAATGCCTTTTAAAAACAATGATTTCACTTGGATGAATCAAAGAGGGGGTTTTCTAAATATAGCTGAGAAGCTGGATCATTTTTTTCTAGCTAGTGATTGGGCTGCTCATTAATGGAATTGTGAGGCGGAGATCATTCCTATAATTGGTTCAGACCATTATCCCATTGGATTATGAATTCAAGAAGAAGCCACATTGAATCATTGCCCCTTCAAGTTCAAAGCAATGTGGTTTTGGGAAGAAGGGTTTAAGGATCTAATTACTGATTGGTGGAGAAGCGCCCTAGAAAGATATGAAAATAAAGCTTTCATTTTCTTTAAGAATCTTCAATTTCTTAAAGAGCAGAACAAGAAATGGAATAGGAAGTCCTTCAAGAATGTTTTTGCTGAGAAGCTAAGGTTGGAGGGAGAGTTGAAGGTTCTACATACCAAAGTGATTGAGAAGGGAATGATGGAAGAGGATTTTGTTTTGGAGAAGAGCCTAAACAAGGAATATTCAAAAAATTTAGCTCGGAAGGAAGTTTTTTGGAGGCAAAAAATCTCGTGAAAGTTGGCTTAAGGAGGGAGACAGGAATGCCAAATTTTTTCATAGTTCTATGAAGGTGCATAGATCGAACAATAAGAATTTTTTTGATCAAGGATTTGAATGGAAATGATTTGTCTGATGTTGAAGATTTTTTTATCAAGGATTTGAATGGAAATGATTTGTCTGATGTTGGGAAAAGAAATAAGGAAGCAATAAGGTTTTACTCTAATATGTTTAAGGAAAATTCAGATGCAATGTTGTGTGATTTTAGCATTTTAGATGTAATCCCTTGTTTTGTATTTGAGGCTCAGAATGTCATGCTTATGGAGAAAGTCTCTTTAAAAGAAGTTAAAAAGGCCTTATTTAGTTTGGGTGGAGACAAAGCATTAGGACTGGATGGATTTCCTACGTGTTTCTTTGAAAAATTTTGGGATATTTTTGCTCAAGATTTGTGGGAGGTGGTGGAAGAATCCAAGGAAGGTGATTTTATTCTTAAAGATTTAAACAACACCTTCATTTCTTTAATCTCGAAAAGGTCAGTGGTAAACTCGTTTGAGGATTATAGACCAATCTCTTTGTGTAATACAGTCTATAAAATAATTTCTAAAGTGATTGCAAATAGGTTGAAAAGGGTTCTGGATCTAGTGATATCAACATAACATAGTGGCTTCTTCCCGAATAGATCTATTTTTGAAGGTGTTATTGTGGCCCATGAGGCCATCCATTCTATTCAAATGGCGAAAATGAAGAAGATGATGGTAAAGTTAGACATCAAAAGGGCTTATGATGAGGTCAATAGGGGTTTTCTTTTGAAAGTCTTAGAGAAATTTGGTTTTTGCAATGAATGGGTGGAGTGGGTTCAAAGTTGTATATGCACACCTCAGTTTTTTGTCTCAGTGAGTGGGTTCAAAGTTGTATATGCACACCTCAGTTTTTTGTCTCAGTGAATGGAAATCCTCAAGGTTTTTTTGAATCTAGTAAAGTTATTAGGAAAGGTGATCCTATATCACCATTTGTTTTTATTATTCTAGCTGAGACTTTGGGTAGATTGGTGTCCAAGAAGCGTAGGAATGGCCTTTAGAAAGGCATAAAAATTGTTGAAGGTGTAGACCCTATTTCTCATCTACAATTTGCTGATGACACCTTCTTGATGGGGAAGCTTCCTTTCGAGAAGTCCATATAATGAAAGAGACTTTAGATGAGTATGGAAGAGCTTCTGGTCAATGTATCAATTGGAGGAAATCTAAAATTTTCTTTTTCAACACTCCCATCCAAAAATAGTTGGGAATTTGTAGAATTTTGGGGATGCAGTTAGGAGCCCTTCCAAGCAAATATCTGGGTATCCCTCTTTTTGGAGGTGCCAATAAAGTGGGTGTTTGGAGAGACTTGGTTGATAGTTGTCTTAACCAAATGGATTGTTGGAAGAGCAAATGGCTTATTGCTGCATGTAGAATCTTAATGCTAAAATCTGTCATCTCGACAATACTAGTGTTTTCTATGATGTGTTTAGAGATCCCTAAGAAGGTGATCAAAGCTATTGGGAAGTGAATGATAAATTTTTTCTGGAATGGTCCAAGTGAACAGGACAAAATTCCCTTGTTAGCATGGGATTGTGCCAAAGAAAAAGGCGGGGTTGGTTTGAGAGACTAGTAGCTCATGAATGAAGCTCTGGGAGCCAAGTTGGTTTGGAGTATATATTCAAACCTTGATTTATTATGGGTGAAAGTTTTGAAGGCTAAGTATTTGGATTCAATAGAGGATCATAGGATTTTAACAATCTGCAACCCACCTAAAGGCTCTACTATTTGGAACTTTATTGTTTCATACAGACCGGTTGTACTCAATCATATTTCATGGAAAATTGGAAGTGGTCTTAATGCAAAATTTTGGGATGACTCATGGGAAGATCTACCAATTTTGCATGAGGAGGAAGATTTGCAAGAGCTTAGGCTTATCTTTAGCAAATATGGGGTGATAAGGTTTGAGGTTATCTTGAACTAAAACGGGGCCCTTTTGGTCAGGAATGGGGTTGGAAGGCATTATCAAATGAGGGGCTATCTTATCAGCAATTGGCAAGGATGAAGGAAATTTTTAAGAATAGGCAAGTGTTGCTCACAGAAAGTGAGGATAGAGTGGTGTGGTGTGGCTTTGTTAATGGGACTTCCTTAGTCAAAATTGGCTATCAATTATTGTATTCTCTAGAAGGTGAGTTTTTTTGGGCCAAGAAACTCTGTTGGAATAAAGATTGTTTACCTACAACAGGCACTTTTGTGTGGCTAGCTGTGAAGGGAAGAATTGTTTTAGGAGAACGGAGGAAGAGGCTTGGTTTTGCAGGACCAACAAAGTGTGTGATGTGTGATGTTACAGAGGAGTCAATAGACCATCTGCTTCTTCAATGTGATGTTGCAGTAGGGTGTTGGGAGAATTTGAGGCAAAAGTTAGGGTGGCAAGGTCTGTTGCAAAAAACTTTGAAAGAGGTATTTGAGAGTTGGCCCAACCCTCATAGAAAATCCATTCTTTCAAGCATTTGGATTGTGAGTCCCTCGATTGTAATTTGGGAAATATGGAAAGAGGGGAATAGAAGGATTTTTTTGGATAAGAGTGAACCTATGAAGAGGCTTTTAAGCAGAATAGATCATTTGATAGAAGAAGTAGTGGGATCTATTGCTTCTCAACTTCAATTCCTGTGGACTCCTTTCTCTTTGGATGATAAAGAATTTCAAAGAGCTTGGTCAGGGATTAAGATCAAGCCCACTAAGGTAGAGGAGGATCTTTTTGCAAAGAGGATGTGACCTGTTGAAGTGTGTTGGGAAAAACCCTCAGAAGGATGGCATAATGCTAACTTTGATGCAGCCGCAAAAGGCAACCTGAGACCTTCTGGAGTGGGTACAATTGTGAGAGATAGTCTTAGGAATACGATTTCCCTAGGAGCGAAAAAGCTTGAAGATGGCACAAACAATTTTGTTGAAGCTAAGGCAGCTTTACTGGCTATTGGATTGGCTTGAGCAATGGGAGTCAGGAAGATTCATTTAGAAGGGGATTCGATGATTATCACTCAAGCCATTGTAAATGGAGAGGCAAAGACATGGCATTTATAGGTTTTCATAAGATCAATTCTAAAGGAGCTCAAATTTTTTATGGATTTCAAGGTGAGTCATATTCATTGAGCTAGAAATTGTGAAGCTGGTAACTTATCTAAATGGGTAGTCTCCTTCAATAATATAGGGGAATTAAGGGTGGAAGATTTTTGACATGTGTGTTTTGAGGATGATGTGTTGTAAGGTGGTAGTTTTGTTGGTTCATTGAGAGGGGCTCTCTATTGGCTATTTTTTGTCGGATGGTATTGGTATAATGGTGTTGGAAGGTAGTTGATTAAAGGTGAGCCAACGATTAAATTTTCTTGGATATTTAACCAAAATTTGAAGGAGTCTTTTCAGCGATAGAATGTAGGGTGTTGTCAGATTAGTGGTCCTTTTCAAAGGATGTGGGGGATTATGATTGTCCTATTGATATTTTGAAAATCCTGCAAGCACTCAAAGTTAATGTGCTTGGGATGTTTTGATGGCAAAGGCAGTAAATGTTGTGTTGTTTTTGGGACAGTGGGTGGCAAGATGATGCAAGTGGCACAGATGGGATGTTTATTAAAGGTTGCAATGGGATGTAGAGTGATCAAATATGGTGAAGGTTTGTGTCAGAGACGGTGTGAATCTATTTGCCCGAGGATGGAGGTCATGTATGGTTTCTCAACACAGAGGCAACAAAAAGGCTTTTTCAGCCTAGTGACAACTTTTAGGCTAAATTTTTTGCTGAAGTGCTCGCATGATGAGATCATAGAGGCAATTTTGGAGATGCTAGGAGTGCATTTTATGGAAGCCAATCATAGGGGAAGATTGAATGTAGATATAGCATCTATGATTTTTGCTTGGGGTTTTGAGCTAAATGAAGAAGTAGAAGTGGTTAAATGGGTTATGCATTCTCTTTTTGATGAGGACTTGCTTGTGGGAATGGAATCCTTTCTGGAATGGGCCATGTCGGGAGTTGGTTTCGATGTCTCAGAAGGGATTGAAGCAACTAAAGAAGGGTTAATCCTTTTCATGAGGTAGCGAAGGAGAATAGACAGGGATGCTTACAAGCTAGAGATATTGGCAACGTGGGAAATTTTGAAGCTAGTGCTTCGGAAACAGGAAGCTATAACATTTCAAGTGGAATCAAACATCCCACAACAATTTCCCAAGAAGAAGCACTCAACAAGGAGAGGTAGATTTCGGTGAGGGAGGACAAGCAGAGGTGGAGATTAGGGGATGTGGTGGCTGGTTGGTTTTTTTAGTGGGCTCTACTTTTTTGAAACTACATTGAAATTGTGTCTTTTTGGGAAGACAATAATGGTGGTCTAGAACCAAAGGCTGAAATAGTGATGCGGGTCGAGGATCGTGCAGGGAAGAAACATTGTCTTTTTTGTGTCTGGGGTGATTGAAATTTGTGAATTTTGTATGTTTTTGTATGTGGAGTTTTTGTAGAAGCCCATTTGGTTAAAAGATAGTTGATTATAGTCTGTTGTATGTATTTTGTAAAGGGTTTCTTGTATATGAAATGATGGATCTAGAAGCTACGGTGATAGCCTTTATGTTAAATGTAGATGGAAGGTGGGCGGGGTATTTTTTATTAGGATTGATGTATAGGGGTTGGGGTTCGATGGGATCCTTTTATGAAGTTGTAATGACTCTTTTTAATATATTAATAAAATAAATTATTACTGATAATTTTTTTTTAATGAAACAAACAAATTTCTCACAGAAATAACCTTTGTTGCGCCAAAGAAAGGTGGTTGTTCTTAAGGATTATGAATGTGAGTGTTCTTGCTAGAAACATAAGGTTGAGTAAGAGGTGATATATTATATGGATAAGGGTTGTCTCCAATTTATATATTTTATAGAAACTAATGGATCATGGATAGGATTAAAAGATGAGATCAATGGCTCATAATGGTTGAGATCCATAGAAGATGAGAGGAGGACATGTGTCTTCATTTGGTTGGAGGATACAAAGGAGAGGGATTAAGGATAAAATCAAGGGTGGAGATTCTCCTTGGGAAGATTGGGTGGATAAGATGGAAGGGGCACCATGGAGTACTCTTGAGGGATGGGAAAATATTTTGACCTATGTGACATGGTACCAAGGCCATATCACATTTACAAAGGTCATACCTTTGTACAACTTGGAGGAATGCACATGATTTGAAGGGGATTTAATTGGTATTTTGATATGCATATAGGGGATTAAGAGGGTAATTGATTTTATTTCACTTAATATAGTGAGGAGGAAATATGAAATTAGATTAATATAATATTTATTTAAATTTGGGACGAGGATAGGGAGAATCAGGTAAATAAATAAATTAAATTTATTTACCTAAGGTGGACTCTAGGAGGAAATGATTAAGTGAGTTAGGCTATAAATAGGCGTGGGTGAATAAGATTTTATTAATTAAATAATAAATTATTGTTTAATTAATAAGGGGATGAAAATTGGATAATTAATTGAATAATTAGGGCTATATTCAATCAATTATAGAAGAAATAGTTGGGTAAAGATGAGGCGTCATTTTTAGGTGTCTAAACATACTATACGGATGATGGAGAAATATATATAAAATAATTTTTCATATTTTAACTTTCAAAAAGGATTTATAATATTCAATAAATGTAACTATTGTACATGGCACACTATGTTGACACCCTAGAATATGTTATAGACATAACAACACTAATAAACTTAAGATATAAAAATATGTTATGGACATAACAATGCTAAGTAAAATACTCACCTCGATTGATTAAAAATCATCTTACTCACATAAAATTTCAAATACATTAGTTTTTTTTTTTTTTTTTTAAATTTTGTTACACAAAAATATCTAATAAAAATTATAAAAAGAGATCCCAAATACTTTCTTTAAAGAATAATCTTCAAATTGTGGTAAATTTCATTTTTCATTTTTTAATTATATTTAGATAACACTTTTGTTGATTAGAAATCCTTTTTGGAAATTAGCTAAAACCTCTCCTATCTTATATATGCTAGCAACTCTTGGGATGATACCATAAATGTCCTACTAGAATCTTATTTCGGAGCCATTAGTATAATCTAAGATAATTATTTTTATATGTTTGAAGCTTGGAGGCACAAATTATGTGTACAAAATCAAAATAGCAAGGGTATTTCTTAGGTTTTTACCCATAACATAAATTTTACAATAGATTTATATTATCATGCTTATTCAAGTGTAATTAGACTATATATAAAATTATCTATTTACCCTGCGTATGCTATCTAAACTTCAAAATGTTTGATAGTTGTCATAATTTCAACTCTTTTGACCATATTGTAATCACATAGAAGATCATTTATTCCTACCTATGAATTCATCTCAAAATTTATCTAATGTTGTCATGATAATTTTACTTGTAAGAGGTCCTTCTTATCTAGGGCCCGATTTCTCAACAAGGAGATACATATCTTTGAATAATATTTATCATAGCATAGCCTAGAAAATTATGCATATTTTATTTTAATGATGTTATGTTGTACTTTCTTGATGGTCATTTTCCTTTTCCTTTTGAAATAATTTAGTTAGGTTACTAGTTTGAACTTTATCTTTGATTAAAAATCTAGAGTTATAAACCAATGTTTATAGTCACTCAATTGAATATCAAAAGTACATATCATTTGATATATTTATCGATTCAAATTTCTCAAATCAATACATGTAACCTTCAAATATTATTTGACCGTGATACTTCATTCACTATATCTTAAATTGATAGTTGATATTCATTTGATCCTAAGATTAATAGTTTTGGTAGATCTATGGTTCAAATATGTGCATACCTATTTTATATACTAATGTATTAAAATTGACTAAGTCATTCCATGTGTCTTTGAAAAAATTATTTGATCCTATAGATCAATGCATTCTAGCCCCATAGTCAACCAAGAGTCCAAATCAACTCACCTTTATCATTAAATGTTATGGAATATCTTAAGATAATAGAGGGAACCACTCGACCATCTACAAATATATAAAAAATTAACTATATTATTCCATGTTGCATCGCCTTTATATTCTAGATCTACAAATAAAGAAAAATGATAACCTCCTAGGAACCAATCAAAATCATGCCACACATTTCTATTATTAGAACTTGACTATATTAATTAATATTTTAATCATTAGCCTTAATCAATGGTCTACTTTAACTTGCCTCCATGATAAATAATTAATAAAAAATCTATAGGTTTCAAATATACATGGAAATTTAATCTACCAATCTATAGAAGTTGCATTAGATTATGCCACATGTCCTCATATAAAATATTCAATCTTACCACTTAAGAAGCTCAAACTTTACTTAAGTGTTAATTATAATTAATAGTCAAGATCATGTGCCTCCAAAATTAATGGTTATAGTAGATTTATAAATTGTTAAATATAAAACTCATTTGACACATTGATCTATAAATATTGATGAGATTTAGTCATTTGTCCTCGTGGAGGCCAATTGATTTCACTATTTGATGCTTTCTAACCTTAACCTTGATCAATGGTTTAAAATCACTTTGAGATACTTTTTGATACAAAGGTTCAAGAAATAAGTGATATATAGATGATTTAGATGTGATATATAGATGATTTAGATTCCTACTACCCTATTGTCTTAACCCACTAAGTACTACCATATTCAATAAATGATATGTATTTTCCCTTAAAATTAGTTACTATAAAAGTCTATGGATCATCAAAGTGCACACCAAAATACTCTATTCATCTCTAGAAGTTCATTAGATTATGTCACATGTCATCATAGGAACCACTCAATCTCACCACTATAGAATGTACTATTTTTACCTTTAAACAAAAACTTGGATCTATTTCCACTTATAATTAACAATTATAGTTGATCTATACAATATGGAGGGATCCATTCAACTAGCCACTAATCTATAAAAATCAATGAAATGCTAACATGTATGGGCTACTATTATTGGAAATGAGAACCAATCCATTTTTAAATTGTACTAATTATTGTAAACCCATTTATTTAATAGTATACATTCAAAATATGCATGCTTTGGCATACCTTTATAGTATGGTCCATGTTTGATAGACATATGTCAATGGAATTTATGTTTGAAATAGATTAATAGATGGTTATCTCACTAGCCTAGTTGATATAAAAATATATAGATACTAGTAACCTATCAACTAATATAAATAAGAAAAACGATTGGGAAAAAATTAGTCATGATTAAACATAACATTGAATTATTGAAACATAAAAAATTATTTGACCTTAAAATTAAATTTTACACTAGTTAGCCATGAATACAAACTAGGAACCACAACTAAGAAAAAAAATGAATTCATACAAGGGAAAGGATTAAAATATGAACCATAATATTAATTTTGACATAATAATTAATCCTAACCATAATAAGGATATCTTAGATTGGTGGTCAATAGTAGGGATAATTTTAAGGAATGAGTGGTTGCTTCAATACTATTCCAAGTGACAAACTTATCATTTTTTCATGTGTAGTGTTCATTGTAGTAAGTTTAGTGACATGCATAGTAGTCAAGAAATCCTGGGACTATTTCATTGATAAGTGTTTTTTCTTGTACAATACACCCTACTTTCTTTAATGAAAATAAGACACTCCTTTTCTTAAGTTCTCTTATTTTAAATTCAATGAAATTATATGGTGGACTTAAGTCATTACATTTATTTTTTAACTACTCATTCCATGATTTGGCTTCTTTAATGATATTGAATTTTGTATATCTTTGCATATGTTTAGTTGTGGTGGTGATTGCAAGTTTGGTGAGATGCATGCAAATTCTCATTTGAATTTTGTTATGGTTGGATGCATTCTAGGTGTTAGGAGTCCTTTTAATTTCATATTATATAGGCACATCTTTCATGTTTTAGGCATGTGATAGATATATATGGGCTTTATTGATTACTTTAGATTTGAGGACATGAGATTTAATTAGTTTGTGCAAGTAAATATCACCTTGTTCACTTAAAAACAATATTTATTTAACACATCTTAATTTAATTTTCGATTTAATTTCATAATGGTTGATAACAATTCTTAAAACTCTCTTTAATAGTTTATAGGACCTCACATATCTATTTAAACTATATCCCTTAGAAAACAATTCATCCTTAACTTCTTTGGCATGTGTCTCACTTTTCTTACTAGTTATTGTTCCTCTACACTCCTTTCTGATTTTGTTTTAGTCATCACTCAACAATACCATATAGGAGTTTCTCATGCTTCAAAGAGAAGTCTTCTCCCTTTCTGTCTGTATATAGCCATAAGGAAATTAATCCCTCTAGTGATTTTATGACCTTTATCTTTCTAGATATACTCTTTTATAATCACACCTCTTTTACTTCTTTACCCCTTTTGCTTCTCATTTTCTCTCCTTGAAATAATTCCAACTAATTCATGTAATCATTATAAGGGAGAAATAATCCTTATAATCCCACATATTAATCGTGCGCCCATGTAGATGCCTCTTATCTAGAACTATAAGGTCACATTCCTTTCTCCTCTACATTATATAGATATTATATTTCCTAATTAGATACAAAATTTACCTTTCTACACATTTTTCCCACAATAATTTTTATGTGTATTATATGAGGCACTAACACCTATTTTAGAGCTTCATTTTTTTGATATACTAGTTTTGTAGTACCTAGTTTTACCTATTTTAGAGGTTTATTTTTTTGATATATACTAGTGTTGTAGTAGGTCTAATTTCCTTGACATGAGTATTTCCTAAGATTTGACTTTTCCTAACACATTTTGTAGATTGTAATTATCTAACACATTTGTCTTGTAGGCTATGCTTCCCTAAAAGATTTATATTATGAATCCTAACCCAAGAACATGTAGACCGTATATCTAGACATGATGTGTATCCTTGATATATATATATATCAAGGATACACATCATGTCTAGACCTAGTGATATCACCTAGTAATAGAAGCCTACTAAGGTGGGGGAATATAGAGTTAAAAACTGCATACCCTATAATTTATATTCTACATTTCATACTTTCTTTAATCTCTATTTTATTTACAACATAGTCATTGATTATAATTAACTAATTCCTCAAGCCTTTTCTTGCATAAGATTATCAAATCCTAACCCTAACTTCATCCTTAGCTTGCTTCAATAACTTTATATTATAATTTCTATATTTAAAACTTAGGTATAATTATGTTGATTTCAAAATGGGCATAAATGTATTCATGATAGATAGACATCCAAAAACATTTAGTTTTCTATTCTAGCAATTGAAACTTTAATTCAACAACTTCTCCCATTAACATATACTATTGTTTTAGGAATGATGAGGGGCAGGAACTCTAGTTTGAATGCTAGTGAGGGCACGATTGAGGGAGAGGCTGATTCAAAAGATGATGATGATGCTACTGGGTTGGGGGGTGTGCTAGAATATCCTTTTTCCTTCTATGGTATGGTTTCGTTGGAGTGTGGTGTTCCTTGTGTGAGTGTAGGTGGAGCCTTTTCCCTACCTTGCTTACTGCTTGTGGGAGATTTTTGTGCTACTCTTCCTAGCGGAGGCTATGGCAGTTGTGTTTGAGGGGTTTGTGGTGCTTGTGCAGTTTGAAGCTTACCTACCCGTGAAATCCTCTTCTGCATATGAGTTTGTGAAGGTGCCTTATCTTGCCTTCATGGAGCCTTCTTTGGCCTATTGAGTGTTATGCGACCCTCCTTTGCCTCCTTGTGTGGTTTGTGTGCATCTCTTGTTCTTGTCGGAAATGTTCTTTATGGACTCATTGTTGTCTTTCTTTGAGGGTGTGTATTTTTCCCCCGTAGTTCATCTCTCCTTCTGCATTGAGCGCTTCTTTCTGGTGCATCCTATTAGTTTGTTTTGTGATATCTCTTTGGAGGATGTTGTCCTATGGTTGGTCTTCATTGTGAATATTTTTAGTGCACTTTTGTTTTGCCTCCTCGATGCTTCTTGGAGGATCTCTTTGGTGAGCGATTGTAGGGGTTTTGTTTCCCCTCTTGTTCTCTATTTTTTTAGTGGGTTTGCTTCTTGCCTATGGGCTTGGTTTCTACCTGTATTTTAGTTGTGCCCCCATCTACCTCTCTTCTTGGTTAGAGAGGGTGTTGTTTGATCTTGAGTTTTGGATCTCCCTCTGTGCTTCATGGCCCTTCCTGTTGCTAGGGATTGTTCCTCCTTTAGGTGTTCATCTTGTGTTTGGGTTGTCTTTCTATTAGACCCAGTTTGTCTAATGAGCTCTCTTTTTCCCCCTATTGGGCTTTAAATTTTGATTTGTAAGTTGGGGGTGTGTTCTTCTAGATGATTGAGCTCCTTCAAAGGTTTATTCTTAAGGCTTAGAAGTATCTCCTCTCAAGGATGGTGGCCGAGGAGTGTTCTTTTTCTTCTTTAGTGCTCCAGTTTGCTGCTATGCCAAAGGATGTCATCTCATTCCTTTCTATGGGAGTATCTTCTTTCTATCAGGTTCTACAGTTGAAGTCTTCTTTGGAGGTAGATATTGATCCTTTTGAGGTGAATCCCTCTCCTATTGAGGTGGAGAGGGGTGTTGTAGATTTTGTGGAAAGTTTTATGTTCTGTGGCAAAGGTTTTCATTTCATCCTCTCATATAGAGGGGATCCTCCTCCTATTGAGGTGGAGTTTGGGTTGGTGTTTCAGGATGGTTGGTGTTGTGAGAAGGTTGAAGCTATTAAGTGTAACTTCCCTATTGAGGTGGGGAGTTTGATTTTGTTGGGCTCTACTACAAAGTATGATATTGCAGTATGGCTGTTATAGGTTGATGGTTGCCTAGCTAGCTCAAGCGGTTCTTATTTCCTATTACGGTTTTAGGTCCCTTTCTTGTCTTGGGTTTAAGGTCCCTTCAAAACCTTTGTGCAGCTGGTGTAGTCTTATTTTTTCTATTTGGTGGTGCTACTGATAGTCTATCTTAGCTTTTCACCATCTTTATTTTCTTTATTTGCTTTAGGTCCTTTCAAACCTTTTAGCTGGTTCCAATCCGCCTGCCAGAGAGTCGACCGCCCGGAAATTTTGTGCCCACAGATTCCAGCCGTTCGCATCCATCTGGTTCAGAGATCGGCGAATTGAGAGCGTTCTGACCGATGTGCCTCCTGGCGTCCGGAGTCAGCGCGCTGGAGGCCATCCTGGTATCCGAACCGGTGAACGGTTTGATCGACCAGGCGGATGTTCTGGCGAGTCCGGTTGATTTTATAAGGGTTTGATTAGCGCGCGGCGAGTTGGCTGGCACGGTCCGGTCCGGCAACAGCAATGGTTTGATGAAGTTCCCCTGTTATTCCCGGCGTAATGAACATGCCCGCCTGAGTCCGGCGAGTCCACTACCTTCTGCCTGCCCACACACATGTAAGTTGTTCTTATTTGAACATGTCTCTTTTTCCTTTTTAGTTAGATGAATAAGTTAGTCTTAAATTCATATCCTCGTATCTAGGAGTGAGATTTATGATTGCAGTTAGTTAGTTAGTTAGTGGTTTGAATAAGACTCTCCCTATTTTGTATAAATTCAAGGGATGAGTTCATAGTTTAGTTAGTTGATTGTTACAAGTTATTATCAGTTAGTAGTTTTTAGAGTTTTCCAGTTATCCAAAAATATATTAAAATGATATTATGGAATAAAATCTGCAAGAAGGATTATGTCTGAATATCTGGTGTTATACAATGAATGGAGTTGTATGATGAATGAATGCATAAGAATCTAAGTTAGATTTGGCTTTAAGTTAAGTGAGATAGTCTTTTGAGCTGGCCACTCAGGTATTGTTCTTCACTTCATCTATCTATTTGTTTATTTATGCCTTTTCATTAATTATGTTTTCTTTATTTTACACATGCACTGCAAAGTAAAATAGTTTATGGTTAGTTAAAGTTGTGGTTGTTCATGGACATAGATGTAATTGATAGATCATAGTACTTCAGAGCTTAGGATTGGTTATTTTGTTGTTTTAAACAATTTTAGATTAATTATGCACTTGTACATCTTTAGCAGTCACCTACAACTTATGCTGCAGGTACCCGTAGCCATTAGGCTCTATAACTACTTTCATTGTTTTTACAATTTTGTAAGTTCACAGTAAGGTAGAATAGTCTGAATGAGTTTGCATAGAGTAATTAGGTGAACACAAGTATGTGAGGGCACAAATAGTGCAATACCATCATAAGTTTATGCACCTTAGTTGATGATTTAATGTAGGCTTACAATGTTAAGTGAACTGTTCAGCATGACACACCCTTGAATTGTGTATAATTTACCAAGTCCATAACACATTAGTTTTCCTCTACACTTGTGATAAGAAAATATTCTCTCTTATACAAAACTGTGTTGTAACCTCTTTCTCGAGTTCTCAAGAAAATTGTGTTTTTTAAGTATTGCTCCTTCTCTCTATATATTAGTTACAATTTTTCCTTTCACATTTATTTTAAGTATTGTACATATATTATTTTTCCTTAAGCTTCCATCTTGTGCTCACCTTCTCTTAGTGGAAGTCTCTTCTATATTTGTAATATGGCTCTTGTGGCCAATCTAAAAGTTATTTTCCCTAATCTCTTTCTTATTTCTAAAAAACCCAAGAAGATTATTATTTATTTCTTAGACAACACTTGGTATTTTTATTTGATGCTTCCTCTTTTCTTCTCAAGGGAAACAATCCTTATTTTGTTTTAATTTCAATAGTGTTTAATATTTTTCTAATTATCACAAGTTCAAATTACTTGAAATTAAAATTACCTCTCCCTTAAATTTCAATAATGGTGGTTCGATTTACTTATTTGTCTCTACACATAATGTTACAAAATATATTATTACATTTTTCTAATAATTGCATGTTTTTATCATGGTCTTAGTCCTAGGCACATTTAGGCTAATCATATGCACATGCACACTCACACTTGATATATCTAATTGTCTTTGGAATTTGAAGGACCAAAAGCTTGACCACCTTAGAAAGATCCTATGCAATCATATCCTTTCTTTATATCTTCCATACACTACACTTTTTTTTTACCTTTACACATTTTTTTACCTTGGCACATCAACGACCCCTCTTGGCATCAAATGATTTGATTCATTTAAAATCATATAATTATTTCTAATTATCTAATATTAACAAATTATGTTTTATATATTCTTGACACTCTATTTATTTTTGTTCATATAGTTTTGTAGGTTTGTACTCACTACTTTGCCACTTTATTTTTTCTACAAATATTGGACTAGAGCATGGAAAAGCTAATGCCTTTAATAGTGTGTTTAAGTCTTGGTATCAAAAAATTTCACTACTACTCTCAAATGTAATTGAAACTCATCAATTAGTATATCCATTGGTATCTAACTTCCATATTTTTGTCTTCCTAATTACTTAGTGTATTTACTCTTCATCTCATCTCCTAGATCCTTGATAAAAAGGATAAAAATTATTATTATTATTTTTTTATTGTTCTTCATCTAACGTCTTGAATCCTCAACACTTCACATTTTCCATTAGTTTTGCTTAAACTAGGAATCTAGTTTAAGTAGGATCATTTTAGGAGTATAGGTAAAGCAAACAAATAACTCAAGTTTAGTTTTTAAATAGTTATTTTTTATTACCTTTTTTAATATAAACTAATTTAAACTCTTTTGCACTAGAATAGTAGTAGAAATTAAGGTAGATAAGAGAAATGAATTTACTCTAGTAAATTGAAGTAGGTTGGAGACTATTTATTCTTCACTTTCTTATTTATTCACAGTTAACGATTCCCATCTTAATATTAGTTTAATTTAATTAATAATATGAAATACATTACTTATTTATATTATTTATCAATCCATTGATTCAAATTAATCAAATTAGAATAATATATTGAAAGATATAACTTCTTCTATTAGATAAAGAACTTAAAACAATCTAAGGCCAAGGAATGCTCATTTAATATTCTATTAGTGGCATATGAGGGAGTCATACAAATCCATGGTTGGTGAAAAAGTAATCCCATGATGCTCTCTCTATCATAATTTTCCTATTCAATCTTCAACCTATGTGAGATATACTCTTGGGATAGAGGTCTAGAATAGACTATATATTTACCTTTTATTTATTATAAAATTTACATGTGAAGTTATAGTTTGATTTAACTCTATGATGTAGGATCAATTATTTAGTCTCATTCAATATTATGTGTACATTTATGAATATATATTTCTATTTGGAACTTATTTTATTAAAAAGAGATAAAATTTATATTATGTTATGTTGAAGTAAATACATATAGCAACATTATTTATGTTGATCTATTTTGGTATTGTGCATTTATCAACAAATTCATAATGTAACAATATTCTTGGATATAAAACTAGTATAAGATACCTTGATGGAAATTTGAAGATTCAATTTTCTTAATTTTGATTAAATTGATGCATTATGAAACATGGAATAAAATTTCAAAACAAACATTGGAACTATATCTAAATTTTAGGTTCACAATCTATACTTGATGTGACAAATCCAACATATCAATGCTTCATGTACAACACTACATTTCCAAAAAAATAAGGGACTCCTTGAAAGATTATTTCTCTATTAAAAATATTAGTCAATATCACAATAAAGTATCCTCTTAAACATGTACAAATCTTCCATAGTTTATGTAGGTCTTAAAACATTTTTTAGCCCATACATAGATAATATCATTAAAAAACTAAATAGGTAAAATTTATAGATCTTACCTTGTGAAAAGCATACAAATATCACCTTGTATTTATCAATATTTTATTGTAGAATAGGTGCCCCTTTCATTGTCTCTAAACAAGAAAATATCCATACCTTAATCCCTACTATGTACCCAAACTAGTTTTATATAATATTAAGTTAAACATTAAACAAAACTCATAATGATATTGAAATAGACACAAATTTTAATATTATTATAATATATATATATACACACACACATGCATATGTGTGTATATATATGTACACACACACACACACACACACACATATATATATATATATGTGCGTATATACACATACATATGTATATTATATCCACACATATATATACATGTACACATTTATATGTATGCATATACATACATGTATGTATGTATGTACAGTGTAATAATACTAAAATTTTAGTCTATTTCAATATTGTTATAATTTTATTTAATGTTTAGCTTAATATTATGTTTAACAAGTTTGGGTATGTGGTAGGGATTAATGGGTCACATTAAATATTTAGATTCTATTATCATGGGTTATCTCTTTGTAGTACACACACACATGCACACACACATATATTAATATATATGTGCATGTGTATGTTAAAGTGGGTGTATGTATCTATTTCAACTTTATGACTTTGTTATGATGGTGCAACCAATGTCTATTTGGAAGACACAAACTAACATTTACAAAAATCAATGCTTATACAATAAGGTTTATCTTTCAAAGAGACAAACTACGTTTACAAACTACTAAAGTTTATTTTCAGAAAAATAAAATTACATTTTAAGTAAATAATTATTTATTCAAACTTTAAATTAAGTTAAATTGTTGAAACAAGTATTCTATATATAAAATCAAATATCAAAATCACAAAACAAAATGTGATTGACGACAAAATTCAAAAGCACTCGAAGCCTTATTAAAATCAACTAAACAATAAAAATGTCAATATCAATATTAACTCTACAAAACATCTATTTCATTATAATACAACAACCAACCACGAAGACCATAAAAAATGAAAAATATGAATAATTCCAAATATAATTAAATAAATATGAATCCACAAAATACCATTATAAAGAAAACAATTGCCTCATATACAACAAACAAACAAATAATAAAAATTAGACGAATTACATCATAACATAATAATATACATAACTCCTTTATTTACAATACATTCATCATCATAAAATTAACTGATCTACTATTTAATTTACTCCAATTAATAAAAAAATCTAAGTTGTATTGCCATTGGGTAGGCCCCTCTAAATCAACCCATGAGCTGCAAATAACCAACAACCCAATTTGGCATATGAATAATGAAGAAACTCCAAAAAGAGGACAGCTTTGATATATTGTATTATTAGGTCAGCAAATGGTCCACTTTTAAATCTTTCGGTTTTAGGTTTGTTTTTTTAGTGAAGACCTCACCCAAACAAATTTTATGCATTTGCTTCAACCTCCTACCATCAAACATATCAAATTTAGTTCATTGTACATCGTATACGTCCATTAATTATTTGCCACTAAAACCAAAACTATGGTGGACTCAAGCAACAAAGACTTACATCAATTCACATCAAATAAATATACCAAGGATATGCTAGCATATGCAAAATTAAAGTTGAAACTAACACTACCAATATGGATGTACTGAGAAATTTAAATATCTAGGTTTGTTTTACATTTATTTTTGAGAGTTTGATTTGATATATTTGTAAATTGATAAATGATGTAACGTTATGTGTTCGTATAGCTTTCATTCATTTTTATATGCATATATTTACATATTTTTTATTTATATTTTATCTATTTTGTATGTTTTTCTATATAAGTCATATTCATTGTAGTTATTACAATTAGACATCCAACCTCCCTTCAAATCTTACTTGTGTATAGTGTCTTGGGATATTTTTGCAAGTGTAGGTCTTATGTCCATAGATCTAACCCCTAGTTTTCCAAAATTTAAATCATTTTTTTATTGACAAACACCCATGTTTTTCCTACCTTGTGTCGACTTAAAACACATTTGCATAATTAAATTATGTGTACTTGTATTTATAGGCATTCAATTGCATCCATTTCACATATGAGCATCTCATATTTGATCCTCTCATTTTAGAGCATTTAATGAGCAAAAACTAGTAGAACACTTTAGTTTGGTGCAATAAAAAATCAAAATCTATAGATTCACTCTAGGGTGTTGCTTGCAATCTACTGACCTTTTTATACAACTAAGTTGATCTTTCTAGGGGGTTCATCAAGGAGAAAATATCTCTTAATAATTCCAACAACCCTCTAAAGGCATTCATAAATATCCATAGCCTAGATAGTATGGTAGATATAGGTGAATTCAACAAATCAATAAGGAGTACAAAACCAACAAGGTCATAGCTATGTAATAGAGGATAAATTCATGGATGTGAAAGTGATCCAAATGTGCAAAATTGATCCAAATAAAGGCATGAGCCTTGCATAAAATTTGAGACATTATATAGAGAAAGATTTATCTTTTTCTACGATAGTTCAACTCCTAGAATGCTCATCAAAGTCATTCATCTTTAATAATCAAGCTAAGTAATCATATCCTTTTGTATTTACATTCCTAGAATAAAGCTTAATTCATATTTATCTTTGTCCACAAAGATCATAATTAATTAATCCAGGTTAATTATTGCTTACTTGTATATATTTTATTTGAATGGCCTAGATTAAGTTTAGGTAAAGTCTATTTTCCTTTACATTTTTAGCAAACCCCTATGATTTTATATGACCTGGTTTCCTTCTAGGGTTTTTCATAATTATTAGGGTTTTCAAATTTATATATATTTTTATTTTACATCTTATTTTCAAGTGTGGTTTTTCATGTCATCCAAGTGTGCTTCATTGATACATCCTCATTTTAGGATTTGGTGCTTATTTATCTATTCTATCTCGCATGCATCTTACCCACCCTTACATTGCCTTTAAGGTTTACATTTTCACTTATTTTCATGTCTAAATACTTCTATTTTTATTATCTATTTTTTATTATCTCTCATGATACTATTGTTTATTACATGAGCTACTTGTGATCTTAATGTTCTATTGAGAAGGAGCGCTCATTTAAACCCTAATATACCCACCCATTTCAATAGCAATGGTATCTTTAATATTGTGTTTGGTGATACCAAGAAAAATATGATAATGATGCAAATGTAACTAAATAAGACATTGTACTTATTGTACAAGATTTGATTCATGTATTCATGCACTATAAATCTCCTAATATCAATTACTAAATATAATTTATAGGACATTAGTGGAATATCCTCATGGAATAATATTTTTATATGATGATAGATCCTTAATGAATCCTTCTAATGTTTTGTCCTTCAATCTATCCTCCTCTTCCTACCCCAACTTAACCATTTTTATAGCTACCATCATTGTTAACCCTAGTTTTGGTCCCACCTCTTTCCTAATGACTTCACTCCCCAATATGGCCTACCTTATGACCACACTTCTTCCCTCATCACCACCACTATTTTATCCTTTCCTTTTAGTGTTTCATCCATATCTTATCCTATCACTAATATAACCACCATTATTACATCCTTCACTCATATATTGCACACTATATTTCCATCATAATCTATCACTAAACCTTACCTTAATGTGTTAAATTTCTTCACAACCATGATTATACCTCTTATGTCACAACACAATCTACCTTCTCTACCATTTCCCATACCCATAGTATAATCATTTTATCCACCACCACCCTAGATACACTTGTGCAAGAATTTCCAAATTTAAAGACCGAGATATTCAATGATTTTATTCATTACCACCAAATACTATTGATTTCTTTGGTGAATTGCCACGATATTGTTACAATAGTTTCATATAAGCATGAGATTGAAATTCATTGTTAATGATCCAACTATAAGTACACAAATAAGCAATGAAGCCATCAATGATCATGTCATTAGATTTTAGTCTTTCTATGGCATAATCAAATATCATTTTCATGAAGAATTACAAATTATATTTCTTGAGTGATTACTTCAATGTGTACCTAAGTAGTTTTTCATTTTTTGGAAACACATGCTCACATTTGAACAATATTGAAGTTAATATTTTGGTATCAAATACTTTGAAATATGGTACATCATCTCAATCTTCTTACCCTTCAAAATTTCAAAAGTCAAATAATTTCTTGAAAGATAATCATATGATGAAAATGTAAATCAAGTTGCTATTGATTCTTATTTTTCGTTCATTCAAATAAAAAAATTCTAGTAAGTTTTCTAAGCTTTAAGAATCCCTCTAGTTCATCCATTGGATTAGAATAAACCATTTCCAAGAACATATAATAACCAATTATATTATAATTTTATTGATTTAAAGGTCATTATACATAATCATGTATTTTTTTGAAGAACAAGGTACAAGATCTCATTGATAACAACATGATTAAAATTGTAAGAATTGATGAAAATAGATATCTATCAATTACACTTTCCAATAGTCACCTACAAATACACACAAATATTTCCACACCATTCAAAAATGTTAAGGAACATGACACACATGTGGTTGATGATAAATGTTGAACACAAAGATATACCACATAAATTACATTCTTTTGTGGGAGAAGATAATGCTACATCTTCTTTTGCTCCTCTTCCTTCACTCATTATTTTTTTGATGAGATATATAACAAAATAACCATTATGACCCATTATATGTTGTAAATATAGATGTAATCATTGAAGATATACTCATAGATCCTAAAACCAAAGCAATGTATGCCAAAAAAAAATTAAACAAAAAATGACATAGGAATAATATTAATAAAAATACTAATGTGTTGTTGATTCATATATATTATGTTGCATCATAATACCAATCATAATTTTCACTAAAGTAGTACTCATGTTATTCTATTTTATCAATACATTAAATATCTTTTATTTTTCAATTGGCGGGCCTTGGTTGAAGCATTTAGAGTTGTAATTTCTAGTGTGCATCAATATGTAAAATTCATCCATGAAGGTAAAGTCATTAAGGACAATAGATATTTTTCTCAAATCCTTGTGAAATTAATTCGCTTTACTTTGGACACATGTATGCCTACTCCCAAGGTTCCTTCACACTATAGTGAAAAATATCTCCATGACACATCAAATTAAATTCTATGAAAAAAATAGAAGATAAAAACGAGATAGGCCAATAAATATATTTCACAAAAAACTAGAGATGAAAATCACAAACCAAAATAGAAAAAGAGGATACAAAGAAAGATAAAAATAAAGAAATAAACACAATAAATGTACAACAAAAAAATAGAATTTCATGTTCAGAAGATAATGTGGAAACCAAAACAAGAGGTTGATGTGCACCAAATACCTATATTTCAACTAAAACAACAAGTTAAGAAATAATAAATGTGGATAAGAAAGGAGATACCTAAGGTTACATCTATTGACCATGTGTTTGTAAGTATGAATTAATACAAAGAATAAATACATGTAATAGAAAAGACAAGAAAAGAAGAGAAAAAACACAAATCCATTATGATGGTACTTTGGTGATTTTTTGTTGAGATGATGATGATTTATTTGATGAATATAATCATGAGCATTTGGAGACAAGGAATAACTTATACCAAGTTTTTATAATGATCGATAAACACCACTATAATATAATAAAATTATTATTTTATATATATATATATATATATATATATATATATATATATATACTAGAACTAATGAAAACTCAACTATGATTTTTTCTCTTTGACATGTAGCTTATCTTTATTTTATTTTCACATTACCCTTTTTATTATGAATTTTAATTGTTATTTTACTATTTTCTTCAATATTTGGTTTCACACTTATTCTCCTCAACTTAGGGGGCATCTTTAGTTTCTATTTTTATTGTTTCACAAACATGTCCTCTTATGCTTGTTTACATTCTCTGTATACATATGCTTTACTTGACTTTTAATTTTCCTTCATTTCCCATGGGTTGATCTTTTATCCATTATTCTCCTAGTTCACATTTCACCTTTTTTTCCACTTATGGCTATCACCTTTACCACTTTCATTTATTATGTTGATTTGTCACTTCTTATTGTACATGCTTAATATAATATATCGATTTCGTTATCATATTCATGCTTATGAAATTTACCTAACTATGATGTTATTATTTGAATATTGACTAATTTCCATGATCCTATAATGGCATAAATTTCCTTTAGAGCTTACACATTGAGCATGGCCTCCTCAATGTACCTGTTAATCTTGCATTTATTTATCACATTTTTTGAGTTATTACACTAGAAATGGGGTAGAATACCTTTTACATTATATGCTTCACTTCTTATATCTCTACATTGGGGGAATCATGACTTCCATTATTATATGTTGATATTTACTTTCCATATCCTTATATTAGGGACATCATTCCTTCCTCCAATTCCATGTGCACCTCCATCAATTGTCTTATCATGATTTTAGTGCCACATATATTTTAGTGGGGGAAACTTACCCTTCCCATGAGCTTTTCTTATGATATCATTATATATATCCTTTTCACATTTGGGGAAATCATGCATTCCCTCTTTGCCATTATCTTGACATCACATTCCTAGACTTACATCACCACTAGGGACATTTTGCCTCACCTTTACCAATGGACAATGTACTTATCTTAGAGCCTTATGTACCTACATAGTTGTGTTTTTGACATTTGAGGACCACACCACCATTTATATGTTCCCATGCTAGTGGAAACCTTCTAGCTTGAGATTCATCTTCAAGCAATATATGATTTCCATGTTTTATCGTGTTACAATAATTATTACACAAAGATTTTTTTTAATAATTATTATTTTACATTATTTTCATTTTTATATGCTTCTAGTTTATACTTATATTTCATGTGTTATTTTATCATTGCCTACAATTTATTGCCTCTTATGGACACAACCAATTATAGGGTATATATTATCACTAACATTCCTATGTTGATCTTGTAGGTAGTGACAAGTGATATAGAGACTTGTCACCATGACCAAATGGATCTCATACAACACATTGTGTCATTACTCGATGTCCTACACAATAGTGAGATATATCACTTTTCATATAGGCCAAACTTCCTAACCCTACTTATTTCCTAATTTTCTAATTTCCTCAATAGTTAAGCAAACTCATATTTTGTACCTAATTTTCACTTGTGAGACAAAGGCCACTTACTAGACACTTGTCCTCTATTTTTAGGTTCCTTTAAAGAGTGATATTGATGGATTGACTTACATGATGACATGTAATTAGGTCCATTAATTTATATGTGCCTTGATAATATTTTTCCCTATATGATTATTTAATTTGCATGCATGTTTGTGAGTGCTACATACGTTAAGATATATGATTAATCTAAGATTCACATGCACCTCAAAGTGAGATAAATTTAATGGTGAAATTTACATAAATATACAATTTCTCATTTGGTTTTTTGGTCATTTTTTAGAGAATGGAGTAATACATTTACATATCAAAAAATGGTATAATCTTGTAAGTTGGGATAACTCCCCTACACTTCATCCATCTCCATACACACATGTTCCCATACAATTTAGCTACATTCATTCTTTGCCTAGATCTTACCACTTTGTCACCCTAGGTCATTTATGCAGGTTCAAGATCGATCCCACATATACAAATCTAACACTATGATTTTAAAAATTCTAATTCTAATTTTAGCTAATAGTTTCCCATCCTTTTGCCACCTTGAACCAACTTAACACACTTTTGTGCACCTAATTACTATGCACTTGGATTTATAAGCATTCAATTGCATCCATTTCACATCCAAGCCTCACATATTCATTTATCTTTTATTCTAGATTATTTTGATGCACTAAAGTGAATTAAAATATACATATTTAGTCTAGGACAGTGCTCACAATCTTTTGCACAACCATAAAGACAATCTTTTTTAGGGATTGATTTATGAGAATGTGTCCCCTAGTGATTTTTCTAACTCTATAAAGTTATTCATAAATAATACTAGCCCAAATAATAGAGTATACAAAGGGAAATTAGAGAATACGAGCACAAAGCTAGTAGGATTGGATCCAAAAACCTAGACTAGACCCAAACAAAGACACAAGTCTTAGATAAAATCCAAGGCATTACACAAATAAAAAGGTATAATTTTCAAATTCGACAAAGTTTAGATTCTAAAATCTTCATAAAAGTCAGACATCTTCAATCATCGAACTAAGTACCTCTATCCTTTCATATTTACTTTCCTAAAATAACACTTAGTTTAAATTTACCTACACCCATAGAGATCATAACTAATTAATCTCTATTAATTATTACTTAATTCATATGCATTCCATTAGATTAGTGTAGATTAACTTTATAGAAAACCGATTCTCCTCAGAATGGATAAACCCATCTCTTTGGCAGAGGATTAATTTCATCACATTTCACCGGCCACCCACCTGCCCAAAACCCAGAGGTGACCAACTCTGGCCTTGCTGCCCTTTGGCTATGGGCAGATTGGAAGGAGCCATCCACCTGGTCTCCTGCAACCCCAGACCCCAACCACCTGACAGATACTCCGTGACATAATTCACATTCTTTCTTTAAAGACATATGTAACCTGCCACATTTGGATGACTTTGGTTTCTTGCATAATACTTTCCACTTGAAAGATTGTTGCTTTTACTCATTTTATTTCTTTTCCAAGATTGAATAGGAAGTAAACTTATCATATATTTTTAAATAAGATTTGTGGAATATTGAAGAATATAATTTATTTTCATATATAATTTAATATACAACTTTTATTTAGTTCCCATTTACAATCCCATAAACCAATTATATAGACTATATATGTTTTTTTTTTTTAAAAGACTATGAGAATTTAGAATTTTAAATGTTTTGTGAGATCACCCTAGGAATTTGGTGGCAAGTGGCAACCATTTTTAGAGACGATATCGCTAACTTTTAGTAGTGAAGTTTTGTCTCGTATGAATGAGAATTTCTTTATTTGCTTTATCGCTCAATTATTTGATAGTATTGATTACCTAATTTAAATGGGATATTGCTTTCTTGTGATTGCATGTGTTCACATGAGCGTTGAAATAAAGCATTGGCCTTGAACATGGGCAATAACTATCATCATTTTGAAAGTGGCCCTACACTATAATTAACATTAATATATGAAACTAGATTATTTATGCCTTAATGTGAATAGAATCATTATTATGGTGAAAAATAAATGCATTCCTTCTTTGATAAGTTATTTTAAGTGTAATAATAAATGTATAAGTAGCTTATTTTAGTTTTAATGTTGGCAAATGTTTTGAATTTTATTTGATTTTATTTGTGTAGACTAATCTTGATATTTATTTGTTTTATTTTTTATTTAAGTTAAATTTGAAGATTATTGTATTTAGGTTTGTTTTGTCAAATGGCAAAATGATGTTTCAAGATTCAAATTTAAAATAAAATTTTGAGCTCCTATCGACTCCATCCAACAAGACATTATGGATTGACTTAAGTATGAAATATGTTAACTTTTGTGCTAGAGTGTTATATTTAAGGATAAATTCTAATTCACTTCAAAACATCAGAGAACCATGTAGAAATT